>JANVCQ010688242.1:0-14185 GCA_025531925.1 Erythroxylum plowmanianum | reverse complement strand
TAGCTTACCGTGCGTTTTGCAGTGGACACGAAGCCGAAGGAAGGAGGAGAGCTGCAAGGAAGACGAAGCCGAAGGAACCCTGCGTTTAGGTTTCAGACGTAATAAAATGAGGTTAGTTCCGTCATTTCCTCATCCTGTCCGTTGGACAGATTTTTTCTGTATCACAGATGAGGAACGGACATAAATTTTGTGTCTATGTCCTTTTAGGACAGGACAAATTTCGTTGCAGACAGCAACCAAACACGATTATGGACAGGACTTTAGCGTCCTTGTCCACTGTCCTCACCCCTATAGACACTAACCAAACGTAGGGTTAGTGACACATGAGACTGGAGGGATCAAACAAAAGCTCAGCTCAAATAGGGTTTCTTTAGTTACTCCTCCGACTTGTGCTGGTGACGGAAATTCTACTCTTATCTACCACCGACCAGGTTTGAGAATGGTAAGTAAAAGGAAAGTGCTATTGCAAAAGTACGAGTTAGGGAGATTATCAGGGGAAGGCAACTTGGCTAAGTTATACCACGCAAAGAACCTTAAAACTGGACAGATTGTGGCCATCAAAGTCATGGATAAGGATAATATTCTGAATGTAGGGCTGATTGGTCAGATCGAACGAGAGATATGTGTCATGAAAATGGTTAAACACCCAAATGTTTTGCAGCTCTATGAGGTTTTGGCCTCCAAAGCTAAGATTTACCTTGTCCTAGAGTATGCTAAAGGTCTTTTAAACAAGACATTAAAGGGACGGCTAAAGGAAGATGCAGCGAGGAAGTTTTTTGAGCAACTAATCAGTGCAGTAGATTTATGTCACAGTAGAGGTGTTTATCACCCAGATCCGATACTAGAGAACTTACTGGTAGATGAGAAGGGAGTACTGAAGGTGTCAGATTTTGGGTTAAGTGTCAGATTTTGGGTTAAGTGCCCTTTCTGATGCAAAGCGTACGTCAAGATGGTTTGCTTCACACGTCCTATGAAACTCCTACATACATAGCTCCAGAAGTTTTGTACGACAAAGGCTATGATGGAGCCAAAGCTGACATTTGGTCTTGTGGTGTGATATAATACGTTTTATTGGCTGGTCGTCTCCCATTTTATGATGCCAATCTTGTAGTGATGTATGGGAAAATAAGCAACGCAGAGTATAAGTTCCCAAGTCGGTTCCGACCTGAGGTTCGCATGTTGTTATGGACAATCCTCGATGCAAACCCGTCTAATAGGCCTTCCATTGCTAATATTATGGAAGCCCCCTAGCTTAAAAGACTTTATCTCAGTTAGGATAGATGTGTTACATTGTTGTTCTTTTTAGCAAAAACTGATAAAGAAGTTAATTTTGTAGATAATATGAAATACAAAAAAGTAAAGAACTCAAAGATTTTTACTTGATTTGATAGCTTTCAATGCTATCTACATCTAAGGTTTCCACTGATGTGATTTCCACTAGTATGAAGAAGATGATGAGAACTTGTACAGAGATTGAGTGTTTTTAGAAACACTTGCAAAGAGTCTTCAAAACTATCCTAGTACCTACATGTAAGTACCTTAGCATTCTCTGATATTTTTCTCACTCTATTCTTATACTCACAGATAATTGAATACGCTGTAATGAGAAATTGCAATGTCTGTGTCTGCTGCTTCTGATGCTTCTATTCTCTTCCTTTTATATTTGAAATGCATGCAGATACTTTCGGGTGAGTCTGCATGAATTATACAAGAGTCATGTGCCTCCCATGTGAGTTACTAATCCTCCTGCTTTTGGTTTGCATTTTGTATTATTTGAAGCTACATTTTGTATGTTGAGGCTTCTGACTAGTATTAAAAAATGACTATGCTTTGAGTTCAGATGCTTGAGTTTTGTCATGAGTTTGTCACGTGTGTATATCTTAAACTTCAGTCTCACTTTGTTTCTAACATACAAGAACCTTCGAGAGCTTCTTCCTCTCACTTCGACTTTCAGACATTGCTGCATTTTCTTCTTTGATTCTTCAATTCCCTTCTATAATTGTTGCATCTGAGTGTTGATTGGTGGAGTAATTGTGATTACCATCACATTATTCCCTCCTACTCCATCAATCTTCGTTTATAACAACAAATCCGAAGGTGATTTTGAAATCCGAAACCCTAGTTTTTGCCACACTTGTGAGATCGGATGGAATGAACTTCGATATCAAGGGGCTTCACTAATCTGTAAGTAATCCCTAAAGAAAGTGAATTTCTTTTGCGTTAATACCTTAGTCCCGAAATCATATAGATTTTTATCTCCTATTATTTTCTCTAAGTTAAAGGCCCCCTTTGTGATTCGGTCTCTGACAAAGTGGAACCGCACATCTATATGCTTGGATCTTTCATGGAGCATTGGATCTCTACTAAAGTTCTAAGCACTTTGATTGTCTGTATATATAAATAGTTTTGTGATGTTTGTGTTGATTTCCTTTAGTATACCTGATAGCCATATTAGCTCCTTTACACCTTTAGTGATTGCATAATACTCTACTTCTATAGTTGATAAACTCACTACTGATTACTGTTGTAATTTCCAATTGATTGTGTTTGCTGATAATGTGGAAATGTATGTTGAAATAGACTTTCTTGTGTCCTTATCTGTTGCATAATCTGTATCCATATAACCACATAACGACAAGTAATTACATTTAGTTAGTTTTACTTTAGAGAAACATAGTCTATAGTTAATTGTTTCAGATAAGTATCTAAGAACTACCTTGAGCCCTTGCCAGTATTCTAAACCTGAAGGTACATTATACTTCCAACACCTACATCATAGGGATAGTGAGCCATAGCCCTCTGTTTATCCTCAGTCTTAGGACTCTTGTCATATACCATCTGTAGGTGAGATCCTAGGGGAACTGAACTAGGCTTAGCTTGTTCTATATTGAATTAAGCCAAGATCTTCTTTATATAATTCCTTTGAACAAGCCATAGCTTTTCTTCCCTCCTCTTTTTGATTATTTGAATTTCTAAAAGCTTCTGAGCTCCTCCCAAATCTTTCATTTCGAATTGAACGCATAGATCAGACTTCACTTCTTGAATTCTATTCAGATCCTTTCCTGTTAGTATTAGGTCATCTACATAGACCAACATGAATACTGCTTTAGTCATTCCTATATCCTTAAAGTATAGGTAGTAATCATATGAACTTCTAATGAAGGTCATACTAGCAGCAACTTCATGGAACTTCTTGTTCCATTGCCTAGGTGCTTATTTAGGCCCATATAGAGCTCTCTTTAATAACAGACATAATCTAGCTTATTTTCATCCTTAAATCCAACTGGTTACTTCATGTAGATTTCCTCAAGCTTTCCATATAAGAAAGCTATCTTGACATCCATTTGATGGATTTCCCAGTCATATAGTGTAGCTAGAACTAATATAAGCCTAATTGTTTTGAATTTGACTACTGGAGAGAATATCTTCTTATAGTCAATTCCTTCCTTCTGTCTAAACCCCTTAGCTACAAGTCTAGCTTTGTAGATCCTAGGTTCTGTTCTGTTACTCCTTTCAACTTGAACAATCCTTTGTTCTCAATTAGTTTAGCTTTAGGAGGTATAAGGACTAAAATCCAAGTCATGTTCTTCATTAGAGAAGAATATTCTTTCTCACAAGCTAACTTCCATTGTTTTGCATCCTCACTTCTCATGGCTTCTTTATAGGTTTCAGGAGCCTTGCATTCTATAGTTTCAGTCATAAGGCATGCAAATTCAACCAAGTTTAGGTCAGTGCACCTCCTATTAGAGATTCTCTGTCTTGGTTACTTGTCCCTTATAAGTTGATAGTCTTGTAGATTTCCTTGAGAATCAATTGTAGTTGTGTGTGGGGTTTCTTCTTTACCCACACCTTTAGTCTCTTCTATCCTTTGTTCAAGATGTGTAGTGTCTTGTATGGGCACCACATCAGGGGGCTGAGTAATGCCACCTTCATCAGTTTCTGGTGGCGCATAGAAATGGACTGATTGGTTCAGTGATCCCAATTGCTCCTAATTTCCCTTTGGAAATCTAAATTTGAGGAGCTCTTATTCAACAGAGAGAATTCATCTTCCTTGAAGATTACATATCTGCTTATGATAGTTTTGTAGCCTCCCTTTTTGTTAGACCCCACACCCCACCCGTAGGTGTTTTTGGGTTATACCGCGGCGTGTATTTGCGAGTTATACCGCGACATCCAACCTTAATCAGTATTGTCCTCTTTGGTCGCGAATCGAACTCATGACCTCAAGATTTTGTTGCATTTACATGCACGTCTCTTACATGGCTCAATGGTGAGAGGCGTAAGAGATGTGCATATAAATGCAACAAAATCTTGAGGTCGCGAGTTCGATTCGCGACCAAAGAGAACAATACTGATTAGTGTTGGGCCGAAGTTCACGACTCCACTGACCCCTGTGAGGGACGGTGGAGTATGTTCCGTCACGGTTGCCTAAGGGCAGTACGTTCTGTTCGGACCCAACACTTTTGGAGTAGTAAGATCTTGTATCCCTTAACCCCCTCTGGATAGCTTAGGAAAATTCCCTTGATTACTTTAGGTTCCAATTTTCCTTCTTTCTAATGTGCATAAGCTACATATCCGAAAGTCCTAAGGTGAGTGAGGTTAGGTTTCTTACTATTCCAAACCTCTTGTAGAGTCTTGTAATCATTAGCAGAGGTGGAGAGCCTATTAACTAGATAGACTATAGTCCTAATGGCTTCTCCTTATAGAAAATGTGAGAAACCCAAAGAGAGAAGCATGCACCTGGTCTTTTCTAGGAGAGTCCTATTGAGTCTCTCAGTTACTCCATTATGCTAAGGTGTAGCTCTCACTGTTTCATGCCTTAGGATTCCTTTCTTGCTGCAATACTCCTCAAATTCTTTATTGCAGTATTCTAATCAAATGTCATTCTTTAGCCATCTTAGCTTCTTCCCAGTCTGATTGTCCATAAGTGTATGCCATTTGATGAAGTTTTCTAGTGCTTCATCCTTTCTCCTCATCGGATATACCCAGAAGTTTTCTAGTGCTTCATCCTTTCTCTTCATCGGATATACCTAGCACTTCCTTGATTTGTTATTAATAATAAACATAAAATATACATTCCCTCCTGCAGTAGGCACTTGAGTTGGCCCCCAGAGATCAATATGAGCATATTCTACGATCTCTATGGCCCTCTGTTCTCCCTTTTGAAAACTGGATCTATGATGCTTTCTAAACACACATGATTCACAGTTCTGTAGGTTTTGATCAGGATTAATCCTTGTTTAAAGAGGTGGAACAAACTTTTACTCCATGCATGACCTAACCTTGCGTGCTATTGCTTGGTTGGTTCATCATTTCCCTTCTTAGTAACTTGATTAACTTCAGTTGAGCTTATAACATAGTACAACCCACCCCTTTCAATTCCTCTAATAATGACTCTACCATCCTTTAAGATTTCTTTGAGTCCATCTTTTGATCTGATCTAAAACCCTTACTTATCAATCAAGCTTTCAAAAATCAAATTTCTCCTTATTCCAGGCACAAATATGACATTGCTGATGATCCTTCTCTTTCTATAAAAATGTTGATGGAAATACTTCCAATCCTCTCTATACTTTGCTACCCAGAATCTGTCATTTTGACCTTGACAGTGACTGGTTTGAAAGTAGTGAACCAGTCTCTATGTGGTATCACATACATGGTACAACCTGAGTCAAAGATCCACTCTCTACTCAGGTCTTCACTGTCCTTAGTGACAGTCAGAATTTCATCACCACTTGAATCTTCTAGTTTTTCTATATTTCCTGCATCTCCACTTTCTGTAGACTTGTTCCTTTTCTTCTTTTTGCAATCCCTCCTTATCACAGTAAAAGCACTTCTTTCCTTTTCCCTTTTTCTTCTTTTTATCCCCTTCCTCGGTGTGCTTATCCTTTCCACTTCCCTTTTACCACTTTCCTTTCTTACTATTTTTCTTATGTGATTTCTTTTCATAATTGTTTTCTACAAACATTACTTCTGTCTCTTTCTTAAATGGATTAACATCCACTATTTCTTCCATTAGTGAGCCTAACACCCTCTTGACAGTGAGGGATTGCAACGTCCCATTACCATAGGGTATATACCCAAACTTTCAAGAACATAACCTATGATAATGGTATGTTAGAGCAAAAACAATTCCAACTTACACATGGCATCATCTAACATAATCGGAAGTCACTAAATTTTAAAACCATTCATTGCATTAAAAAAAAATTTACACTATTTCCTTTAGACAAATATTTACATAACCTCATACAGGTTCTAACGAAAACAACAAAATACAAGACACAACACTCCTGGAGCCAACTGACAGACCTTTGAGCCATAACAAAATCCAAAGGGTCCTTTAGTCCTGTCTAAAGAACTAGGTCTCCCGTCTCGTATCTGAAAAACCACATTGCAATTTTTTATGAATTTTGCGAACTCAATAAGTGCACCATCATTGATGATTTCACAAGATCACATACACATAATACATATTTTATGGGTACTCATTAAAATCATAAACACATTCCAGATGTTCACACAATATGGTATATCATAAGATCACACAGTTGACATTGCTAAGCAAAACAAATAAATCACATCAACTTATCACTCATTCAGCTTTGCAAATCATTCAATAAATTTTATTCTTATAATTTTTTATGCATAAGACTCACATTCTTTCTTATTGTTGTGATCGAGTGCCTATCACAAACTTATACAAATACCGACCCATAGGGCTCAGTCAAACAAAATCACGAAGCATAGCTCTACGTGCAAAATCAGAAATCACGAAGCAAAGCTCTACGTGGAAGTGCTTCATACTGGCAACTCAAGTCACAATGCCTTTATATGAGCATGCATTTTATGAAATGCAACAATTTCAGAAAATTTCATATATCACAATCTTATACAAATGCTCAGACAAGATTTCACAGTCATCGGACCTAAGTCCAGCATTTAACTTTTATTGAGAATAAATGTCAAATTCATATCAAATCAAAACACTCCCAATACATGCCTAACTATTAAACTTATCGGACCTCAGGTCCGGAATCTAGAAACAACTCACAAACATTTCAATAATATTGGAAGTGAAATAAATCAAATTAAATTCAAATCAAATCAATCCTAGGAAATCATCTAGATTGACTCACAGAACGCTCCAATATATTATTGCCTGGATGGTCCGACAATGTCTATCTAACGTCCAATATGCTCCTCTATAACATACACAACACATTCACAAATATCACATTTTGCACAATTGAAAACATATTCCTTTATGCATATGTACTTAAATAAATAAAATATGCACAATGCATTGTTCAATGACAATTCCGAGTGTCTTATTGAAATTTTCATCATCAAATCAATTAGATATCAAATCCCTCATTAATATCATTTGGTACTTATAATTTGGGCCAAAATAAAACAATGTGAAATCAATTACATAACCTAATTGACCACTTCAAATTTTCTACTCATATGATTTCGGGTTAACTTTGCATAATTAATCTGATAGGCTAAATAACAAAAATAAGCAAAACTTCCTTCTGGAAAGTTGTTCTACAGTGTCTTAAGTGTCTAATGAGTCCAAGATAATCCAATTTGATTAGTATTCAATGAGGTATGCACAAAATATCATAGACTGTACACATTTGAACTTTTAGCTAGTACATGATCATACCCTCTATTTTCACAACTCAAATCTTTCAGGTCAGATATCCAAAAATTACAAATTTTATACCAATTTAAATATATGAGAATAAGATACAACTTTGGTGAAGACACCTCATCCTAATTCTACCCACATCAATACAGTTTATTCAATAACCACAGGACATGATTTCTGTCCCTGGTGGTGCTACTGCCTAAGCTAAAACTCAGTTTTATTCCAATTTTGAAACTCTTAGAGATAGAATTAAAATTATACTTCCTCATAAAAGTTGTAGAAATATGTCTTTAGTTTAATCAGAATTAAAAATCAACTCATTCAGAAATCTACAACTTAAGTTATAATCAGAAAACCGAAACATGTTCATGAAAATTTTCCAATTAATAACATTCCAGCAGACTTCCACACTTTCATCCTATCAATCAATTTCAAATTAATTCAGATAGATCTAAATTTTTATGGAGAGAAATATAAATTTCTTAGGAATCCATTGATCTAAGTTTCAAGTTATTTGGAGTTCGGATGAAAAAGTTATAGGCAAAAGACTGTGGGTTGTTCAATGAAATACTTTGTTCAGAAACTTATACAAGCAACTACCACCCTTTTACTGTAGAATCACGTTTTTGCTTGTAATTCTCCACATTTTTGCAGCAACACTCCTCCATCTTCTTCCTCTACTCTACTTAATTCCTCATCACAAAGTTATACCCTTACATTTACTCCTTTATTTGCAGCTTATCTTATTCTAAAACAACTCAAAATACAAATATCAAAACTAGAAAGTTTTCAATACTATTCATCATCTTCAACCTTTGTTTACAACACTTTCTGCACTTTCTCTCTTTCTACTTACCCCATCATCCTTAATGTATACTCTTTGCATTTCTACTTCAACTTACTCTAAAACAACTCAAGATTCAAGATTAATCACAAAACATCAAAACTAAAACTCATATACGAATTTTTCTGCTCTCTCTCTCTCTCTCTCTCTACTGCACCCATTTTTTTATTTTATTCCTTGATTACTTAAATCCCCGTAACTACTACCTCAACACAACTCAAATATACATCCATTAAAACATCAGCACAATCCATTATCAAAACCATAAAATTAAAACTCACGTACTTGCTTTCCAGTGAAAACTCCAACAGTGAGGTTGAAGAAAAGTTTTCGGTGAATGGAGGGAAAAGCAAGGCTAAATGATACATATCAATCTCTGGACTGCTAAGAATGCATCAAGTATCAAATGTTTCTAAGATGGATGAGAGAAGAGAGCTTTTTTTGTGTTGGAACATTTCGGTGAAGAGCAAAACAAAAACTTCAGAAAGATGTGACAACATGGGTTGCTAATCCAACAACACATGTCACCCATGCATAAAGCCATTTATTATATGATAAGAATAAAAATACACTAAGGAGATAAGAAACTTAAGGCAAACTTTTCTCGCTCAAATCCTAGTCCGGAATATACAATTGTCCAGCCCACCTTTCTCATAAGATACAACCATATTATCTTATCTTATCATATGTGACAACTAAGCAACCAGACAGATCGCACTTTGCCATGCATATTATTACATAAGAATCACAGGAAGGAAATGAAAGCCTAAAAGAGAAGGGCAAAGTACTAAAAAATGGTTTTATATTAAAAAGATATGAGCAGTCATGCATCGACCCTTTCCATTACTAAAATATTAAGTTGGGATGTATCCCAACTATTCTTACCACTACATTTCAATGAAAGCACTCTTCAAATCAATCAAAGAAATTCTAAAATGTTCACCAAAGGACAAAGGATCTGATTTAGAGTAAGTACGAGAAAACAAAAGAGAAGTAAACACGTTTCATGTTGCTTACTGATCATCCATCACAGCATACATTTTGAGACATTGGCCAACAAATTAAACAAGATACATTTGTGACTTTATCTGTGTATAAACTGAAAAATAACAAGCAAATTGGATGGACACAAATTTGCAAGTCATGTAGCTTAAAGGAGATGTTAGCACATATTACTCTCCAAAAAAATATTTAGCTCAAAATAATTCACCAAAAAATTCAAAATACTCGAAATGTATAAAAATTGTCAAATCACATTTAATACACTTCAATTAAATCCACAATTTCCATTTATAAACCAATTTACCCAGAAATGCCAATGAATGCATGTACAACCATATGAATGTGCAAAATAAATGTGTATGTCACAATTAACTTATGCATGACGTGCATTTTCCTAATTTCACAATACTTTCTCTTAAATTACTATTCTAGCCTTAACATGGGTATCGGGATGTTACAACTCTCCCCTCCTAACAAAAATTTCATCCTCGAAATTCTTACTTGAATGATCAAATAGGTAGGGGTACTGATTCCTCATGTGCTACTCCGTTTCCCATGTGGCTTCTTCACTCGAATGATTCTTCCAAAGGACTTTAACCATCGAGATCACTCAGTGCCTCAGTTACTTATTTTGGTAATCAATTATCCTCACAGGTTCCTCAATATAGCTAAGATTACTAGAGACTTCAATCTCCTGAGTTGGTATCACATGAGTTGGATTTGATCGATATCGCCTAAGCATGCTTACATGAAACACATTATTTATTTGAGCCATTTCCGAAGGTAAGGCTAACTTATAAGCCAATGGTCCAATTCTTTCAATTATCTCATATGGACCAATATACCTCGGACTTAACTTACCCATCTTGCCAAGTTTCAGTACACCTCGTCAAGGTGATACTCTCAGAAATACTCTGTCACCAACTTGATACTCCATATCTCTCCTGTGTTGATCCACATAGTTTTTCTGTCTATCTTGTGCCATTTTAATTCTGTTGCGGATCAATTTGACCTTATTAACAGTATCCTGAGTCAATTCTGGGCCTTCAGCAATTCTTAGACCCTCTTCATCCCAGTATAAAGGTGAACGACACTTCCTGCCGTACAATACCTTATATGGAGCCATACCAATACTGCTATGATACTGATTATTGTAGGCAAATTCAATCAAAGCTATATATTTATCCCTTGCTCCCTGAAACTCCAGAACACAAGCTTTGAGCATATCCTCGACAGTCTTGATCGTTCTCTCACTCTGATCATCTGTCTGAGGATGAAAGGCCATACTGAAGTTCAGCTTGGTACCCAAAGCTGTTTGTAAACTACCCCAAAATCTTGAGGTAAATCTAGGATCCCTGTCCGAAACTATGGACATTGGAACCCCATGTAACCTCACCACCTCATTCACATATCACTGAGCTAACTGATCTAGTGAAAACTTTTCTCTCATTGGCAAGAAATGGGCCAATTTGATCAGTCTATCCACAATGGCCCAAATGGCATCATGTTGCCTCGGAGTCCTCAGCAAACCCATAATGAAATCCATCGTGATTTGTTCCCAATTCTACTCTGGAATAGGTAACGAATGTAATTTCCCTACTGGAACTTAATGCTCAGCCTTAACCTGCTGACAAATTATACATTTAGACACAAACTCTGCTACTTGCTTTTTCATGCCAGGCCACCAGTAATGTTGTTTCAGCGTGTTATACATCTTGGTAGTACCAAGGTGCATAGCATAAGCTGCTAAATGTGCTTCCTCTAAAATCTCTGTTCTCAAATTATCAACATCAAGCACACATAATCTTTGCCTTAATCTCAAGGTATCATCTCTCACTTCAAATTCAGAATCTAGATTCACTTTCAACTTCTCAATTAACTTCACTAAATATGGATCTCTGCTCTGAGCCTCTTTGATTCTCTCAACCAAAACATGTCTCAACTTCAAGGTAGCTATTAATGTATCATTTTGCTCCAAATTCAAGACAACATTCAATGCTGTCAACTGAACTAGGCTTGGTAACCTTGATAACTGTACTTGTGCCACATTGCTATTTGACTTCCTGCTTAATGCATCAGCTACAACATTACCTTTGCTAGGATGATACTCAATTGTACAATCATAATCTTTTAACAGTTTTATCCATCTTCTCTGCCTCATATTCAACTCCTTCTAGCTCAAGAGATATTTCAAACTTTTATGGTCAGTAAATACTTGAAAGGTTTCACCATACAGGTAGTGCCTCCAAATTTTCAAAGCTAATACTGCAGCAGCAAGTTCCAAATCATAAACTGGATAGTTAAATTCATGAGACCTAAACTATCTCGATGCATATGCTTTACTTTACCATGCTGCATTAGTACACATCCTAAACCCTAATGCGATACATCACTGTACACAACATAACCTCCATAACTCGATGGGATAGCTAACACAAGTGCTGAAGTTAGCCGATGCTTTAGCTCCTCAAAACTCCTCTGACAATCATCACTCCATCTGAAAGGCACATTCTTTCTCAGAAGTTTTGTCAAAAGGGTCGAAATCAATGAAAACCCCTCGACAAACCTTTTGTAATACCCAGCTAATCCAAGGAAACCCCAAATTTTAGACACATTCTTCGGAGCCTCTCATTTCATTACTGCTTCTATTTTCTTTGGGTCCACTTGAATGCCCTGTCCAGACACGATGTGACCCAGAAATACTACTCGATCAAGTCAAAATTCGCACTTGTTGAACTTAACATATAATTGTTTCTCCCTCGTTATCTGAAGAACCAATCTCAGATGTGCCACATGATCTTCTCTACACCTCGAGTAAACCAAAATGTCATCAATAAAAATAATTACAAATTGATCTAAATAAGGTTGAAATACCTTATTCATCAATGCCATAAAAGCTGCCGGAGCATTAGTCAATTCAAATGGCATTACCAAAACTCGAAGTGCCCATATCTGGTTCTAAATGCACTCTTGGGAACATCCGCCTCAGCTATCCTCTGCTGGTAATATCCCGATCTCAAGTCTAACTTTGTGAACACCTGAGCTCCCTATAACTGATCAAACAAATCATCAATCCTCGACAATGGATATTTATTCTTAACTGTTATCTGATTTAACTGCTGGTAATCAATGCACAATCTCAGGGTGTCATCCTTTTTCTTTACAAACAGTATCGGAGCTTCCCAAGGTGATACACTAGGTCTGATATGTTGGGCCCGATTTTGGAACCCAACTTCGGAAACGTAAATCGAAAAACAAAGTGGCGGAAACAAAAGGAAATCAAATTCTTAAGGAGTGAAAGAAATCGAGAGGCTCGAAAATCATAACGCGGAAACGGATTTACAAAAACTCATAATCAAAGAAACCAAAACGGTTCAAGCGCACTGAAACAAATTTCCGACATCCGATACGCGGACCTAAAAAAAACGTGCGTTGGAAACCCATAAGACACTTTTGGTCTATCCCTATCCGAAACGGTATTATTTTTTTTTTCATTTTTTTCATCTTTATTCAATGGTGTGCCTACTTTTCAAAAGCGTGCCCACGTGAATTAATCACCATACTTGAACTGTTTTCTCCTACTGCACTATCGTTCATAACAATTTCAACTATCAATAATATTCCATTAGACTCTCTAATCTCCGTTCATTTGATTCTTCAAAAATCAATCATATCTCATCAATTTACACAATATCTTATTATTCCTTTCTTTTGCCAATAGACACTTAACACACATATCCATATATCCACAATTCATACACAATAAGCACTTCAATATCTCAATTCCAGCAGTATCATCGGACCTCCTGTCCGGAACCCATATCACTTTCATCCATATCCAAGTCACATTCATATCTCAATTCAATACGCAAATCCATAATTCATTTACATGCCAAAATAAATGCCTTACAAACTTTAATGGCATTTTTAAGCCACAAAACAACATCAATCATAAACCAAAATACAAAGATACAAAAATCTCCAAAATACACAACATAATCCTAAGCTCTCATTTTTACAAAAATATAACTTAAAAATACAATCATAAACATAATCGAACAAACATCTTGATTTTCTTTCATCCGATCTCCTTCTTGATACCTGGAGATGGGGATGAAAGGGGGGGTGAGCTTTACAGCTCGTGGATAACATGTTTATAACCGAAAATAAGCAAAAAAAAATTTTCAAAACTTATTGCCAGTTTATAGAAATTTCACAGTAGAAAAATCATCAAATGCTACTTCTTGAAAATTCTCAATTTATCGAATAATTCATGAGCAAGTTCAAAACATGTATGCATCGCACTTAGAAATAAAACAAAAGCACATAAATACATCAGAATGGTTTGGGTCGGTCCAGAAACAGAATGTACTACACATTCTCGCATAGCGGTCCTGTGTAGCTGTGAACAGAACGTACTACACTTTCTTGCATAGCGGTCCAGTATAGCCGTGAACTTATGGGAGTCCTTAACGGAGCTCCAATGTCACTAGCGGGCAGCGGGTGAAGCCTATAAACAGACAAGTGCACTTGACTCTTAAGGGACCTAACCAAACCCACATAACAGGTAATTCATACTTGAAAATCGGATTGCCCAAAGGCATGTTTCGAAAACTTAATTTTTCATAATCATGTCATATCAGACACATTGACATTCACAATTTCACAAAGCCAATCGAATA
>JANVCQ010688208.1:0-14189 GCA_025531925.1 Erythroxylum plowmanianum | reverse complement strand
AGATTGTTAAGATATATGCTATATATCTTTTATTTAGTTTTGGCATTTTAATTGGACATATAATATGTTGGTAAATTACAGATTCTGTGGATTGATGAAATTAAAAAGATGAGGTAGTTGTGTGGTGGAATTAAAGTTGTGGTTATTTGGTTGAAGTGGGGTTTTTAGTGTGTCAAGGATTTGTGCATATCTCCTATTAACGATAGAAGTCTATCTCCAAGGTGTGTAATTATCCACATCTCCTATCTACTACTGATCTATCTCTGGCGTGAATCTTTTATGCCAAAAAAGGGATAGCATGTGTTAATTGATTATTGA
Source organism: Erythroxylum plowmanianum (assembly GCA_025531925.1). NCBI lineage: Eukaryota > Viridiplantae > Streptophyta > Magnoliopsida > Malpighiales > Erythroxylaceae > Erythroxylum > Erythroxylum plowmanianum. The sequence continues at coordinate 13,871 of JANVCQ010688208.1, read as the reverse complement.
ACAAATATTGTAGAAATCTATCTTAGTTAAGAATGGTATTGAGTGGGGTTGCGTGTGTTAGTTGATTGAACAAAATATTGTGGCCATGTGCGTGTCTCATTGGAAGCTGCGATGAAGAGGAGTTACAGTGGTGTAGTGGGTGTTGAAAAAGTAGCTTATGTTGTTTTTTTGGAGTTTTGCAATTAAATGTTCTGTGGGTATTAAAGGAAATTTGGATGTCTTGAAATAAAAGTGGCAGTTGGCATTAATTAGAGTTGAGAACGTGGCTGAAAAATACCGTGGTTCATGGGAGGCTAAAAAATACCATGGTTAAATTGGTTTTTGTTCAAGGGTTTTTTAGAGTTGGTTTCGTGTATGTCTCTATGATACAGCAAAAGTTATTTTCATGTATGTCTCAGTGATACAGAAAAAAGACAATTTTGGAGTCTTGCGAATAAAGTGCAGTGGGCGTTAAAGTTAAGATGGTGGGTGTGAGTATTATGGAATGGTAGCATAACAAAGGTGACTATTTATGGTGAAGAGAAAATCTTCTTTGTGGTGATTGAAATACACCGTGGGGTAGTTTCTAATTTTCCAAATTCAGCGTTCTGGGATTGTGCGTGATTTTTTGTTGGCTGTATCATTCTTCATTGACTCAACGCTTATTAATTGATTTCTTTATGGGCTACGTATACTTCATGTTGGTGTTTATGTGAATCAACCCATTGTTGTTGCGATGATTTCCAGATCTATTTTAGTGGAGCGGAACTCATCGGGAAGTTGTTCTTTTCTATCTCAAGTGCATTTAGTTTTCGTTCTTTATTATTTTATCGCTTGAGTTATTTGTTTATTGTTCTTTCGTTAAAAGATTGATTGAAAAAATCCTTTGTTGAGGTTAGTACGAGGTGATCGTACTATTGGGTGTGAAATTCTTTCACGGGAAGTGAGGTTGAGAGATAGTGTCAAGGGTTGAGTGGTATCGGCTCAGTAAAGCCTTGGATAAATATATTGTACTTTCGTGAAAGTATTAAGCTGGGTGAGAGCCCCGTAGACGTAGGTAAGGTGTGTCGAACTGCGTTACCAAATTTTTGATATTTTTACTATTTCAATTTTGCTTGTTTTTATTTTGTTGGTGCAAAAAAAAAATTACGAAAAGTTTGCGAAATAATTAACCCCTTTTGGTTTTTCATTCATGAATGAAACTTGGGAATTAGTTCTAAGACAACCTTATTACGATATAATCGGTAATAAATAGGTATATTGTATTAAGCAAAAGGCAACCAGTAGTGTGGATTGATACAAAACCCGTCTCCTAGCTAAGGGCTACCATTAACAACTAGAGCTAGATTATCATAAGACTTGTAATCTGATTATAAAGCCAGCAATAATAAATTAATTCTTTCTTTAACAGTGATAAAAGGATGCAAATAGAACAACTCAACATCTCAAACACATCACATTATGGACCATTAAAGAAGTAGTTTACATGACCCAACTTTGAGGGTTTGTAAATCTTAATTATCCGTTAAAAGTGTTTAAGTTACAAAATTCACTCTACGTTCTCAAATAAGATCCAAGATAGTGGTTTCATTGTCCCACCTATTGCCTTCTTACTATGAGCTTTATAAGTTCCAAAACAAAATGTGTCTTTATATTTTAAAAAGGCCGGTAAAGATAGTGCCTCATTTATATAGACAATTTATAGGGTGTTTGGAATGATATGAATTGAATTCAATGCTGCAGTGTTTGAAAATAGAGAAAATGGATGGGTTCAATTTCTTTATAAATTGAATTCATCTGAAAAAGCATCGGAATTGAATTACAAACTAAGACTTCAATTTTTCTTTTGAACGTTAAAAATATCTTTCCAATAATACCCATCTAACCCTACCATATATCTCTTCACCTCAAGTAGCCCCTCCCTCCTCAAACAGACCTTTCCACCAAGAAATGGAACAACATCACCTTCTCCATGAATCAGCACCTCCCACAATATCTAGGTTTTTCCTTTTCTTTGTTTATGAGTGTCTTTTCTTTTTTCATTTTTTTAGTTTATGATCATCGTTCTCTTTTAGATCCATCGTTCGATTTAGCTTCTCCTTTCATTTTCTCATTTTGTTTACATTTTTTGCATTTCTTGAATTTTTTTGTATATATCTAGATTTTTTTGTTTGATTGTTTTCTTTTCATTTTAATGTCATTTGCAATCAATTTTTTCTTTTCATTTTAATAATGGACTTTTTGATGATATCACTTATAATGAAATTGATGTTTATAACTTGCTCTATGTAATTGTGAATGTTTATTATTTAATAAGATTATTTTTTAGTCAAGGGTAAAAATATCATATGAAATAACTGAATTCATTTTGATTGGGTTTCAAACAGTGTAATTGACTTCAATTCTAATATTACTGGGTTTGTTCCAAACGATGTAAATTGAATTCAATTCAATATCATTAATGTAATTGAATCCAATTCGTTAATGAATTCAATTTGAAGGTTTCAAAACGGTTCGTAATCATTACTTACAGTAATCAATGCCAATTGCAGCTACCATATCTGTATAAGAGCAATATAAATCGTGAATAGATTATTATTGAAAAATTTGAAGGAGGTAGTCGTTTCACAAACTTTCTGATTCATTTCTAGCAAAAAAGAATCAGAAAAATTAAGAGCACCAAAAATAAATCAACACCGAAAATTTGATAACGCAGTTCGACATACCTTGCCTACGTCTACGGGGGCCCTCATCCAACTCAATAACTTTCACCAAAGTACAATAAATTTATCTAAGGCTTCACTGAATCGACACCACTCAATCCTTGATACCATCTCTCAACCTCACTTTTTGTAAAATAATTTTACACCCAATAATACGACCGCCTCATACTAACCTCAATGGAGGATTTATCTTGACAATTTATTAATGAAAGAACAATAAACAAATAACTCAAGTGATCAATCAACTAAGAACAAAACAATAATACACATAGATAAAATAGAGACAACTTTCTGAAAGGTTAAGCTCCAATAAAATAAATCTGGAAGTTGTCATAACAACAATGAGCTGATTCACATAAATACCATCATGAAGCTACAGCTGCATCGATAAAACATTCACCAACTAAAGTATACGTAGCCTATAAAGAAATCAATTAATAATCGTTGCTGCCTAAACAAAAACCCTTGGCCACACTTCTAAAAAATTCCAGCAACGTTATCTTTAAGAAGATCTAATAAAGAGAAGGCCATGTGGAGTCACGGAGACTAGGAAGCCTTAATGCTGTGATCTATAACCAATTAAAGCTACTCTGGTTTGCGTGATAATGATGCAGGCAACAAGAACTCATTTAATGCTTCATTGAATTTTCGTGAAAGAATGATGCCTTTAGGTCTTTTGCTTGTCTAGAGAAGATTTTATGTTCAACATAAATATTCACCTTACTTTTATCTTGTATATCCAAAAACAGTGAAACCAACCACACAACAAATATCCTTCAGCTGTCAATTGGTACACAAAACACACGAACTCAATGCCACACACACACGTCAACTGTATTACCGCACACTCACGTTGGAGATCAACTACAGTCGTAGGTTTAAGATTTGCACCAATCCTTCACATAATAAGAGTCCCACTTCAATATTTTTTCCTCACAAGAGATTCACTGTAGCTATATGTTAAAAACATGCATGACACAAACACACTTAAGTAAGAAGAGTCCGCCTCCAACAAAGTCCCACTTTAATATTTTTTTTTCGCATAAGAGATTCATTGCAGCTATATGCTAGAGACGTGCATGACACACACTTAAGTAAGAAGAGTCACCTTGACCACACAAAGAAGAGTCCAAATAACAAAACGCAATAGCCTCATCCTTTTTGTTTTATCAATCTACAAAACCCGCAAATCCAGCAGTAATACAATTCCAATATTAACATGATAATAGACTCCCATGTAATGTAGGATTCTTTCACAGCTACACCCTCTTATTTTTAATCCCATTATAATTTATATCATATATGTCCAATTAATAAATAATGCCAAAATTATTTACTTAGATATATAACATATATCATAACAATTATTTTACATCAGACTTCTGTACAGTACTTACAATTACAATCTATAGAGATAAGCATGAACAGTTATCAAAGATTACAAAAGATAAATGATAGACTTTAAATATCATATGTGATCCTTATCAAGTATTAGATAAAGGATATCAAGGATAATGATCCTTATCACCCTCCCATAAGTGGATTGTGGTGTGAAACAACAAACTTGTCCCGTAAGTGAAGAAAGCGGGTCTTGGGCAAAGGTTTTGTCAATCCATCAGCAAGTTGTTTTCCAGTCGATATATAGCGGACTTGTAGTTCTTTGTGAGCACATTCATCATGCACAAAGTGAAAATCAATCTCCAAATGTTTGGAATGGGAATGGAAAATCAATGTAGTTGTTAAATATATGGCACTAAGGTTGTCACAAAAAAGTAAGGGAGTCTGTGAGCAAGACTGACCAATTTCTTGAAGTAGAGATTGTAACCGCTAAAGTTCTTGGACATCAGATGCAAGTGCTCGGTACTTAGCTTCTGTGGACGATCATGCCACTATGCATTGCTTCTTGGAAGACCAGGATATCAGATTATGTCACACAAACAAAGCATAACCACTAGTTGATTTTCTGTCATCAATGGAGCCATCCCAATCACTGTCACTGTAGGCAAAAAGCTGAGTTGAGGATGACTTCTTGACAAGTAATCCATGATCAAAAGTGGTTTTCAAATAACGTAAAATATGTTTAGCAGCCTGCCAATGTTGATCACGAGGATCATGCATAAATTGTGAAGCTTTATTCACAGAAAAGGAGATATCGAGATTATTGAAGACCACCAACAATTGATCTATTCAGTGTTTGATCTTGAACAGAAGTACCAAAAAAGCTAAAAGTTTGAGGGTGGTGCAAGCAGGTGTTGACAAAGTATTAGCCTCCTGCATATGGGTTTTTTGTAACAGATCGTGAATGTACTTACATTAGGTTAACAGTAGGCCCTCAGACGTCCACTTAGCTTCAACCCTAAGAAAATATGAGAGTTTGCCAAGGTCTTTAAATTTGAACTCAGAACTGAGCTTCATGATAATCCGTTGTATGGCTGCTATATTATTTCCAGTGAAAAGGATGCCATAAACGTAAATGAGACAAAATAAGTGAACGCCATTTTGATTGAAAAAGAAGAGTGATGCATCTGTTTTGGAACCTTGAAAACCAAGCTATAAAAGCGAATTTTTCAAACATGAAAACCATTGTTGTGGTGCTTGTCATAATCCATATATATATTGACTTGCGTAAGCAACATACATGGTGTGGAAAATCTGGATGGACGGAGCCTTGGGACTGTGTCATATAAACGTCATCATCTAGAGTACCATGAAGAAAGGCATTCGACACATCAAGTTGTTTTACTTGCCAATTATTGGACACAACAAGAGATAAAATAAGTCGTATTGTCGTGTTATTGGCGAGATCTTGTAAGTGACTAACGGGTGAGGTATCGTTTGGGAGGGAATGAGCTGGAGATATGGGTGAGGTTGGTGGGACACCAGTAGATGGCAAAGGTGGAGAGGAGGATGGTAGTTGTTGGAATGGATGTGTGGGTCTTTGGTGGAGAGTAGAATTTGAGGTGGGACCAGTGGGATAAAATTTTCTGAAATAGATGCAATAATCCAGCTAAGGACAATCTGGTCCGTCGAAACCAAGATAAAAAATAAAGATTAGGCAGACCATTGTCAAGGTTACGTGAAGGAACTATTGCACTTCCAACTACATGCTTTGCCAAGTCATACTTGTGAAGTAAAGGCACAAGTTGGGCTTGCCACGACAAATAATTCGTGGAATTGAGTGTGATAGGCAATTGGGTAACAACATTTGGTAAAGAGGACATCGGGAGTTGAGATGTACAAGAAGAAACAAATGTTTGGTTTGGAGTAGTTGACATGGTAAAAAAGAAAAAAGAAAGACGAGAGCGAGAGAGCTGTTAGGCTTTAGCTGAGCTCTGATACCATATAAGAGCAATATAAATCGTGAAGAGATTATTATTTTACATCAGACTTCTGTACAACATTTATATAGTTACAATATACAGAGATAAGCATGAACAGTTATAAAAGATTACAGCAGATAAATGATAGACTTTAAATATTGGATGTGATCCTTATCAAGTATCAGATAAAGGAGATCAAGGATGGTGATCCTTATCAATCTGCTCTGGAAGCTAATTTTTCTCTCAAACGCTTAGGTTCCTTGCACTACTTCTTAAGCGTTGAAATTAAAACAACAGCCCAAAGGCTGATGCTAACCAAAGAAAAGTTACTACAAAACTCCTACGAAAAGGAAATTTGGTCACAGCCAAGCCAGTCTCTACTTTGGGTATCATATGCCTAGACATTATGTACGTCACCAACAAAGCAGCCCAATTCATGCAAAATCCAAAGGAAGAACATTAGCAGTGTTAACCGCACACTTCTCTACCTTCGAGGCACTAAACATATGGCCTACATCTCAGAAAATCGAACTCCATGCTCATTCAAGCATACAGCGATTCATATTGGGCGAATGATGAAGACAACAAGAAAAGCATGACAGGATATACAAAGTACTTAAAGAGGCAATTTAATTTCTTGGAAGTCAAGAAAGCAAAGGACAGTTTCCCGTTATTCAACAGAAGCAAGGTACTGCGCGGAATGGCTTCAGTCTTTGTTAGCTAAACACATCAAGAATCACCAATCTTATGGTGTGACAACATTTCCGCTACATATCTCACAACCGATATGATCCTTTAATGCGGCTCAAAATATTTAGAAATTGACTTTCACTATATTTGTGATAAAGTTAAGAATGGTAAGTTAAAAGTCTGCTACCATCTATCACAAAAGAATAACTAAACCACTATTTTCCAAAAAAATTTGCAAGATTTCGGAATGAGCTACAAATAAGAGAAGCTTTGCTTGCGAGAGGATGATGCAAATCAGTGTAGGCAACTCAATCCTTTAAATCTGTTGTAACTTTGTGTATGTTTACTGTGCATTTTTTTACGTTCTCTGTACTTTATATATGTAGCACCCATGCACTACATATACACACAACCTCCTCAATATAACAGAATCGCGGGGAAACAATTTGACTTGTTCAATGTGCTATCCTACCAACTAAAGAGTATTACAAGGATGGAAAATTGTTACAATTCTACCATATAATGTATGCTTTTTCGCTAGAATACTACACTTTCTGGAGAATCAAGTTACGTGTCAAGTGGCTAAATGACCTTTTTTCTATAGCAAATATATACTACCCTTAGAATTCGGTGGAGAAAGCCAATCGTAGCTTGAAATGAAGTGGGGAAAAAAAAAAGGAATGATCTCCTTAATAACTCTTGGAAATCAGTTTGGTACATAATTTGAAACAAAAAAGAAATTCGACAATTCAGATCTTGGAGAAATTTGGATAAAATTCAAGTTTAAATCTGAATAAATTAAAATTAAGTATGATTTTATCGCAATTACACATTATGGACTATATATGTCTAACGAATAACAATAGAGTTTTCAAGGAAAAAAAAGTTAGTTAAAAGTTTAATTTGTGTTTTAAATTACAATCCTAAACTATAGTTACTACAATTTATCACATTTATATATGTCACTTTTATAATTATTGATTTTGTTCATAACCCCGTAACATAACTCATAATTTATAATTTAAAATCTTGGATGGCGTCAGCAACAAAGAATTAAGCATGTTCGGGTTGCTAACTATATTTGTTTCAACTCTGTCAATCTAAAACAAACGAACCGTCTTAGAGTTTTTAACTTTAGAATTGTTGGTCCCACCACAGTGGTTATTGTCAAAATTTTGTAACTCAGAGTGGACCTACTGCGAAACTAATCTTTTCTCTTTAAGGTTACAATTGTAAACTCGAGAGATTTATCTAGCGGACGGAGTTAAGAATAGATACGTGTTGTGATGTTAACCAGTTAGCTTTTCAGAAATTCGCGTTGGGCAGTCAAAGACCTTCGTATCTATCGTTGTATAGTAATTAATGTTTAGGAGTATCCTCATCTCTTTTCCGAGTCCTTCCATTCTTAGCCAAATGACCCTCAGGGTCGAGGGATTCCATGGTCTTGCAATGCTCCGGCTTAGCACTCTCCGAAGCTCACCCCTATCTGTCTTCCTCGTCGAAAGTTTCTGTCACCTTTTATCTCACGCCGATCGTAGGAGAGCCGGGGGGAAGCATCATGCTCTCCCAAAACCTGAAAACCAAGCTTGACCAGCAGTGGGAGCAGGCGGTGGTGTTGAAGATACTGGGATGTCGAGTGAGCTACAATGTACTCAATACCCAACTGCGAAACCTGTGGAAGCTGCGAGGCCACATGAAAATCGTGGACCTTGACAACGATTTTTTCCTCGTTAAATTCTAGGAGGAAGGGGACTACCTGCACGTGCTTACCGAGGTCCATGGGTGATCTTCGAGCAGGTGATAGCAGTACAGTGTTGGCTTCCTTCCTTTCGTCCCTCCCAGGCAACGATAACCAGAGCAGTAGTTCTGATTTGGATCCCTAATCTTCCGATTGCATGCTACCACCCGAAAGTCCTCACAACGCTAGGCAATCTTGTGGGGGAATACCGTCCGGATAGACGACGCAACTTTGCAAGCTCAACGTGGGAGGTTCGCCAGAATAGCGGTGGATATCGACATGAACAATCCTCTGAAACCTAGCATCGACCTCGATGGAGAAACGTTGATGATAACATATGAAGGGCTTCCCCAAGTGTGCTTCAAGTGCGGCTTTGTTGGACACTCTCCTAGTGCCTGTTCACGGAAAGCCACTGCGGAAAGCGTAGCTCCAATGCCGGTGGACAATACTGGTGCAGGCAGGGACGAGCCCAGAAGAACGTTGGAGATGTCTCAGGGGCAGCAGGAGGAAGAGGCTAGTAACGGCTATGGAGCGTGGACTAATATGCAGAGACGATGCCCAAGATATGTGAAAGGACAGGTACAAGAAAGGGACAGTGCATCGCGTGGGGGAAAATCCAGTGGAGGCTCGAGGTTTACAGCGTTAATTAATACTGACGCTATAGAGGATGAGACAGCAAACCCTCCTGACAAGAATATAAGCGTGACTCCATTTGAATTTGGACAGAGGATTAATATGTCCAGTCTTCATGGAACTAGCCAGCCTCAGAAACAGTGAGGGGTGTCAAAGACCGCTGAGAGCTCACAGGTTTCCAAACCGAACCCTAAAGGTAAAACTATTTTGGATATACAAAAGAATCGGGAGGACAGGGGACAGGCTAGCGAGAGTCAGGAAAAGGACTCTGCCACAACTCCCACAATTCGACTTAAACCCACGATTACAAAGCGGAACCTCGCAGTCGAAATCCCGACCCATTCCGAAATGATCTATGATCGCCAAATCCTAGCGGACCAGATCTAGGGGATCGAGGAGAGGCCTCAAAGTATAGAGGGGGTGGAGGAACTCGAGGAAGGATCCGATATACCTGAAATCCCACCATTGGATCTTCCCGATATCGCGATGGACTCGGATGGGCAGGAGGACTTACTAAGGCCAAGCCCGCCTGTGGATTGGATACCGCCCACTTCTGCAGGGGAGCCCAGGGAGGAACATGCAGGGAGCTCGGTGGTTGCTTCGATGTAGGGTACCTTTTCTTCCCTATCCTTTTTGTTATGTCGATATTATTCTGGAATTGTCAAGGGGCAGGAGGGACTAATTTTCAGACCCTGCTGCGTAACTACATTCGTAGTTACAAATCGAGCACTTGGCTTTGCTGGAACCCCGGATTAGTGGATCTCGAGCCAAAGATGTTATTCCTTCCTTAGGGTATGATTTTTCCTTTAGAATCGAAGTTGAAGGGTTTTCGGGAGGTATTTGACTCCTTTGGGAGGCAGCTTTTGATATCTCTGTAGTTATAGCTCATCGACAGTTTCTTCATACTACCGTTACGTATAAGTCACAAACTTTCGACCTTACCGTAGTGTATGCCAGTCCGCAAGTGTCATCGTAGTCCACTCTCTGGCTTGCACTAACTTGGATTGGCTGCTCTACTACAAGGCCTTGGATTGTGGGCGCAATTTCAACACTAAACTGGAGATTTCGAACAAACGGGGAGGAGCCCACTCAAATCATGTTGTGAGTAGACGTTTTAAGGATTGGGTGCATCGATGTGGTCTCCACGATTTAGGTTTCATAGGATCTAAATTTACTTGGAGAGAGGGACAGTTCAAGCTCGCCTAGATCGTGTGTTTGGTTTGTCAGAAAGGTTACAGAAGTTCCCCAACACTGTCAATCAGCATCTGCCCTTCCTTGGTTCCGATCACAGGCCTATGCCCCTTTAATTATTCACGCCTCAGCAACGGTTCATCAGAGCGTCGCTGTTTTGATTCCAGAATACTTGGATAATCGATTCAGGGTTTCAGGAGGTAGTCGATGAGTATTGGAAACCAAATGAGGAGACAATGAGTCGTTCCTTAACCTAGTTCTTAAAACACCTTCTGAGTTGGAACAAGCAAGTGTTCGGTAACATATTCCACCAGAAGAAGAAGTTGGTAGCCAGACTGGAAGGTATTCAGTGAGCCATGACGGACAAAACTAGGGATTCATTGCTGGCTTTGGAGGACAAGCTCAGTAGCGAGTTACTACAGGTCCTGTGAGAGGAGGAGCTATTTTGGCATCAAAAAGTCAGGTGTGACTAGCTCTCAAAGGGCGATCGTAATACTAAGTATTACCATATGATCACCTTTTCCAAACGTAAGAAGTTACATATCGATAGGCTTACTAATTCTAATGGGAACAGTGTTTCTGATCCAGAACAGCTGTGTAACTTTGTCACAAACTATTTTGTCCACCTTTACACTCTAAAAGAAGGACCTACCTCGCAATTTCCGATCACAGGCGCCTTCCTGCTACTCTCAGAGGCGCAAGTCCAAGAGCTTAATCTTCTTGTCCACAAAAACGAAGTCAGAAGCGCTATCTTCGTTATGAATCTCCACAAAGCCCTCGGAGTTGATAGGTTTAATGCTGTCTTTTACCTGAACCAATGGGGAAAGGTAGGGACGGTTGTGGTGGCTTTCATTCAGAAAGTTTTCGGAATGGAACGTTAGGAACAAGAATTAAATCAAACGCTCCTGGTTCTTATCCCTAAGAACCCATCCCCGACTCAGGTTTCTCAATTTCGGTCGATTAGCCTATGCAATGTGTTGTATAAGATTGTTTCTAAAGTCCTTGTGCATTGATTGAAAGTTCACATGGACCATTTAGCAGCAGCGAACCAACGCACCTTCATTCTGGGCAGGCATATCACCGATAATATTATTATTTCACAGGAGGTGATCCACTTGATGAGGAAGAAGATCGGTAAAACTGGTTACCTGGCTATGAAAGTGGACCTGGAAAAAGCCTATGACCGACTTCGATGGCAGTTTATTCAGGAGACACTGGTGGATATTGGCCTTCCAGAAAAATTAATCTGGGTCATTATGAAGTATGTTACAACTACTTCTCTGCAAGTTGTTTAGCAAGGCATAGTCTCTGAGTCGTTCAAGCCTTCGTGAGGTATCAGGCAAGGAGACCCCCTCTCGCCTTATCTTTTTGTCCTCTGTATGGAGAGACTAGGCCATCTTATTTCGTCAGAGGTGGGCTAGGGGGATTGGAAACCGATCAAGCTGGGACGCACAGGACCTCCCATATCTCACCTATTCTTTACAGATGACCTCGTGCTCTTTGCAGAAGCTGAGGATCGATAGATACAGGTTATAGCTAGAACATTGGAGGCATTCTGCAGAGCTTCCAGGTAGCAAGTTAGCACAGCCAAAACTCGGATTTTTTTCTCTAAGAACATTTCTAGAGAAACTACGAGGCCCCTAAGCCACAGGCTTCAGGTTACTAACACGAATAATATGGGCAGGTATTTAGGGGTCCCCTTGATTCATGAGTGAACGACCAGGCACACATATCAGCACATCCTGGATAATGCTCAGAAGAAACTTACAGGGTGGAGCGTCAGGATGTTGTCCCTAACGGGCAGGGTTACTTTAACCCAGACAGTCCTTTCGGCGTAGTCACTTTACACAATGCAAACGGTTCGTCTCCCGTGATAATTGTGCGATGACTTGGAAAACATCATGCGTGATTTCATCTAGGGATCCTTGACTGAACATCGCAAGGTGCATCTTGTCAACTGGGAGTTAGTGTGTAAGCCTAAAGCGGCAGGGGGTTGGGAATTAAACGCATTAGGTCTACGAATGACACGTTACTGGCTAAATTAGGCTGGAGACTACTCACTAAACCCACCGCCTTTTGGGTTCAGATTCTACATGCCAAACATAGACTCGATACTATGCATCTACCCCTCATGATCTCCAGGACAGGGGCTTCGGCCATTTGGAAAGGGATTTCGGCATCCTGGCAGTGGGTTCGACAAGGTATCAAATGGACTTTGGGGAACAAGAGGCGTGTTTTATTTTGGCTGGACAACTGGTTGGACGGTTGGGGACCTCTTATTCATGTGACTTCCTCTCCAATTCTAGATAATCTTCGATTGGCTACAGTCACGGACCTCACGAATGAAAGAGGCAGTTGGCGCTAGCATGAGTTCCAACAGTACCTTCTATCCACAGTTTGCCTGGACCTTGCGAATTTCTGCCCTATTTTCGAGAATATAGGAGAGGACAGCCTGCTGTGGGAACCTACCCCCCATGGAGGGTTCACAGTGGCGTCTGCTTATGAATTAATTGAAGGCCGACCCACAGATACCAGGCACAAGCTATAGGAGATTATCTGGAAATGGGCAGGTCCACAGTGCATTAGGCCGTTTCTTTGGCTCGTAGCTAAACGAAAACTCCTGACGAATCAACAGCGCGTGGCACGTCATATTGCCATGGACAGACGATGCCATTTCTGTGGGAAGGAAGAGACAACTATCCACGTGGTGCGGGACTGCTCGAGAGTGAAAGCTATCTGGAGTAAATTTCCCTAGGAAGTGGTCAGTGCGGGATTTTTCCAGCAGGATGAGGAAACGTGGACGACCTCTAACCTCACGAAGCAAGCATAAGTGCAGCAGCAAGAGTGGGCCATGATCTATGGTGTCGCTTGCTGGTTCCTTTGGAAATGACAGAACAATAGTCTGTTTGAGCCTGGCTTTATTTGGCCGAAAAAGGGTACCAGAATTATCATGGATTACGTGGTGTGGATCGCACGTGCTTGGGCAATGGAAAATTGTGTATTTCTAGCGCCGGGCTTACCAGTGGGTACATTCGTGGGGTGGGCTAAGCCTTCAATGGGTTGGGTGAAAGTCAATTCTGATGGAGCAGTGAACCCAGGCTACACAACGGTATCTACTGGAGGTTTGATCCAAGATTGCAATGGGGATTGGCGAGGGGGGTTCCAGCAGAACCTCGACTAGTAATGTTGTCACCTACAACCAAATTCAAAAGAAATCACTCCCGTTAATACAAAATAATGTAGTAGTGGTAAGCGGATATCGTTCCCATGAGAAATCTTAACGGCAACGAAATTATGAATTCAGTCGGAACAAAGTAACAAAATTGGGAGGGTTTAAATTCACGCAATTTAAGAAAAGTGTAAGAAAAATTGCAAATCGAAGGTAATAATTTAATCTGAAAAATTAATGAGAAAAATATCTTGATTTCAGGTCACCGATGTTATCACACTAATATGAATCCTCGATACAAAATTGCAATTATTAACAAACATTCATTGGGGAAGTTTTCTCTTAAGAGTAATGACTAGAAACATATATCCTAGCATTCTTATTAAACAACAACCTAGATACGATCGTAGGTTTAATTGAATAATAGC
>JANVCQ010688143.1:0-14195 GCA_025531925.1 Erythroxylum plowmanianum | reverse complement strand
GTCTTTAAGTCCTTCTTAGACCAATTTATCATTGTCTTTATTGATGATATGTTGGTTTATTCTAAGAGTGACAAGGAACATGAGGAACATTTGAGGGTTGCCTTAGACACATTATGGAAGAACGAGTTGTATGCCAAATTCGATAAATGCGAATTCTGGCTAAGGGAAGTGATATTCCTTGGACATGTAGTTTCGGAAAAAAGAGTGCATGTGGATCCGAGAAAGATAGAAGCTGTTGTGAAATGGGAAGTACCTAAGAATATAGCAAAAGTAAGGAGTTTCTTGGGTTTAGCTGGGTATTATAGAAGGTTTGTGAAGGGATTTTCCATAATAGCAACTCCACTTACCAAATTGACTAAGAAGAATCAGAAATTTGTGTGGACAGATGAATGTCAGAAGAGCTTTAAGGAGCTTAAGTACAGATTGACGAGTGCACCAATTTTGACTTTGCCTTTGGGTAATGATGGATATATAATGTATAGTGATGCATAAAGGAAAGGATTAGGGTGTGTGTTGATGTAAGGAGATAAAGTGATTGCTTATGCTTCCAGGCTATTAAAGCCTTATGAGATGAAATATCTGACGCATGATTTGGAATTGGCTGCCATAATTTTTGCTTTGAAGATTTGGAGACATTACTTGTATGGAGTCACTACTAAGGTGTTTACAAACCATAAGAGTCTTATGTACCTGATGAGCCAGAAAGAGTTGAATTTGAGACAGAGAAGATGGTTAGAGCTACTAAACAATTATGATTTAATGATTGATTATCACCCAGGTAAAGCTAATGTAGTAGCAGATGCACTTAGTAGAAAATCGACTATGGCATATGTGGACACAGTGTATCTTCCTCTGTTGAAGGAATTAGCCAAACTCAGAGTGACATTGAGACAAGTCGAATCTAATTGTATATTGGCTAACTTTAGAGTAAGGGCAGTATTGAACGAAAAGATTAAGGAGTTGCAGGAGCAAGATGAGTATTTGAGCAAGCTCAGAGAATAGATTAAAAGTGGTAAACCTTCTAAAATAGAGGTAAGGGAAGATGGATTGATGGTGGTAGGAAATAGACTATGTATTCCTGATATGTAAGAGTTGAAGACGAGATTCTTGATGAGGCACACAATGCGCCTTATACAATGCACCCAGGAAGTATAAGAATGTATAGAGATTTGAAGGAGCATTTCTAGTGGAAAGGAATGAAGAAAGAAGTTATAGAATATGCTAAAATATGCTTAGTGTGCCAACAAGTCAAGGCTGAACACCAGGCACCTTCAGGTAAGTTTAAACCTTTGTCGATCCCTGAATGGAAATGGGAGAAGATTACAATGGATTTCTTGATGGGGTTGTCGAAGACTAGTAGGAAGTATGATGCAATATGGGTGATTGTTGATAGGCTGATAAGTCAGCACATTTCTTTCCAATTAGACAGATAGATTCTTTGAATGTGTTGGCCAAGAAATACATAGATGAGATAATCCGACTTCATGGTATTCCAAGTTCGATAGTCTCGGATAAAGATCCCAGGTTCACCTCCAAGTTTTGGGAAAGCTTACAGGAGGCTTTGGGAACTAAGCTGCACTTTAGTACAACTTTCCATCCACAGACTGATGGACAATCGGAGAGGACAATTCAGACATTGGAGGCAATGTTGAGGGCTTGTGTTATGGATTTTAAAGGCTCATGGGATGATCATTTTCCTTTAATCGAATTTGCTTACAACAATTCCTATCACTCAGGAATTCAGATGGCACCTTATGAAGCTTTGTATGGTAGGAGGTGTAGAACTTCTATTTGTTGGGATGAAGAAGGTGAAAGGAGGCTTTTAGGGCCCAAGTTAGTGCAAGATACTATTGACAAGATTAAATTGGTGAAACAAAGACTTAAAGCAGCTCAAGATATGATGAAGAGTTACACAGATGCACATAGAAAAGAGATGGAATTTGAAGTTGGAGACAAAGTGTTTCTTAGAGCTTCTCCATGGAAAGGGGTTTTGAGATTTGGTAAGAAGGGCAAGCTTAGTCTAAGGTATATAGGCCCTTATGAGGTCATTGAGAAGATTGGGCCTTTAGCCTATAAGTTAGCTTTGCCATCAGAATTATCTAAGATTCACGATGTTTTCCACGTGTCGATGTTGAGGAAGTATCGATCAGATCCTTCACACGTAGTTCAACCTTCAGAGGTCCAATTAAGGGAGGATTTGACATATGAGGAGTAACCAGTGGAGATTTTAGATTCGAAGGAAAAGGTCTTGAGAAATAAGGTTGTAAAGCTGGTTAAAGTCTTATGGAGGAACCATTCGACAGAGGAGGCAACATGGGAGCCTCTGAAAGTAATGAGAGAGAAGTATCCACACCTCTTCAATGACTCAGGTAAGAATTTAGAGGATGAAATTCTTTTAGGGGGGGAGAGTTGTTGGATCATGATTTTTTAAAAAAATTACTTATAATTTTTCTTAATTATTTATTTATGTTTGTTTGCTGGTTTAATTATTTATTTTTAGAATTGGGTTATTAATTTAGTAGGCATGAATAAAGATTGGAAATTAGTTGGAAAGATTGGAAATTAGTTAGAATTAATGTGTTATTAAGTAGATTAAAGGAGTAGAGCCATAAAAGACAAAAGAAGGGCAAAATTGGGAGAACAAGACTAAGGAGGGGCATAATTGGAAAGAAAAGAACAAAAGTTGTCTTAAAATTAGAAGAAGAGAGGGAGGTTGTCGTGGAAGCTAAAAGAAGAGAGAGAAAAATGTGAAAGAAGAAGAAGAAAAGAAGAAAAATCGAAAAAGCTAGAGAAAGAAAGGAAAAATCGTGGGAAGATGAGGAAATCAAGCTTCTTAATGTGGTTTAACATCTTCTTCTTGTTTTAGTAAAGAAATGGGCTATTGTGTTGAGAATGAAGAAGTTTTAGAGAGATAAAAGGTTTCTGGACGAAGAAGATGATTCAGGACCCATTTGATTTTTGTGGGTTTCTAAGCTAGGTTTTGGGTTTTCCTACCTAGGTAGATCATGGGTAAGTTAATGGGAAACCCAATTTAGCAATTATTTCATTTGTTGTTAGTTTGAGGTTTTAGGGGATTTCTAATTGAATTGAAATTGAATGAGAATTTTGATTGTGTTAGGAAATCAAGAATAACCTATTCAAGAGCAAGAAGAAGGGCACAATTGAGTTTGGATTTAAGAGTCATAAGGTGAGTAAAATACTTATGGTTATTGTGTAAATGGGTAATGTGCATATGTGTGTATATATATGCTTGAATTGATAAATTGTGAATTGCTATGATGTGTTTTATGTTATGTTATGCATTGAAAGATGTATGATCATGTTATGCCATTGAATTGTGTTATGGGATTTTGATTTTAATGGAAGGAAGAAAAAGCATGAGAATATGAAATTGTGAATGATTGAATTGAGCATGAGCTTTGATTGTGTTTGGGCGAGAGAGAAACTGTTTCGTAGTCACGTGCACGTCGACATAAAGCCTTTTCCTAGCTTCCCGTTTGTGGCCCACGAGATCCGAAAAGTAGACTCGTTTCGTTCACGGAGTAAATTTTAGTTTCTCTGTTTTGTTCCATGGAACCCTCGAGCCAATTGTTTTTGCATTTGCATTTTGATGTGTTAAGTTATGAGGTGATTTAAGTGTTATGCTTTGATATTAAATTACATCCAATATATTCTATGTGATATTGAATGATGAAATGTGAATTGGAATTGTAAATGCGAAACTTTCATTGCTAGATTAAGATAAGAAGTGTATGCCTATATGAATGTTCATATATATGTTTGACTGTGTGGTTCGTTGCCAATGGCTATAAATATCTTAGCTACTGAGCTATATAGCTCAACCCATCATTTTTCCCTCCTCAGGTGCGGAACGGGAAGATTAGAGATCCTTGCAAGGCATTTGGAAACTCCAAGATAGTTAGAAATCTTTTGTACTAAGTTAGTGACTAATTTGGCTAGCTATATAGGCATATCAAACATGAGCATCCTTTTGTATTTAGTATTAAGTTTGATGGGTATGTTGATATGTAAGTAAAGCTTGTCAAACATTCATTTTGTTTAGAAATGAGAATGAGAACTTGCAAAGTTCCTTTTCTGTATGATTATATTATTTTAAAGTTTATGTATGATGGATGTGCATTTTCTGTTGTTGAGATTGCAAATTATTGCTAGTGTTAGAATAGCATGTTGGAGTGGGAAAGCTTGTATGTGATGAATCATTGGAGTTGAGATTCAAGTGCTAAGGGGATGTATGTAGTAGTGAAATAGATATGAAGTGGTTTTACTCTAGAAGGGTTGGATTTGGGGAGATTATGAGTGATTATGGTGTTAAAGAGGATGTTGAAAACATTAGAGAGGCATTGGAGGAGTTTGGGGAACCCCAATGTCCGTTTAACAAATATTAGGTCCGTTAAACGGGCCTTCTTGGGTGAAAAAGGATTCCCTGCCTAGCCAATGTCCGATTAACAGACATTAGGTCCGTTAAACAGACCTTTTCGGATGAAAAATGACTCCTAAGCCAGTCTATGTCCGTTAAACGGATATTCATGGGAAAGCTACAGTAAATCGCGATTGTGACTGTTTTAGAGGAAAAATCTCGCTTTTAGTTCTTCATGAAAGTTATCTAGAAGTTCTCTTTCAAACCGTCCAAAAACGACATTAATCCGACATCTGTAGCAAAAGTTATGGCAATTGCGTCAAGACAGGTACAAAATGATTAAGGACATAAACATGTTGGATTCTTTTGGCCATAACTTCATCATCCGACCTCCAAATGAAGTGATTCTTAAAGAGATAGATTCCTAACATATCGTTCTACCTTTCCACAGAAATTGATAACCTTTGGTATTGAATCTAAAAAGGGTGATGGAAAGGAAGTGAGGGTTCATTGAAATAACCCTACATGGTATTCCACTCAGTATTCCACTCACGCTTATGATTTCGGATTGATAGTTGGGCTTCGGAGACGGGGCGCAACAAAATTGCAATTAGAAAAATTGTGAATAAGTATAAGGTATCATTGGCTTTGTGATGAATGAACTTGTGTGTTATAAACGAGTTTCTTGTAATGTTCTTTTTAGTAAATTTACTTCAAATCATCTTTTTTACTTTGCCATTCATACCTTACCTAAGCCCCATTAAAACTTGTATAAAGATCATTTGATTTTTGTTTCTAGTTTACATATAAGTGGTGGAGATATGATAAAATTGCAAGCCTATGGTAAGAGTTCTACTTTGCATTGATTTGAGAGTTTTTATACTTTTCACCCTAAACACTTAAAGGCATTAGGTGAAATCTTGGTAAAGGTGTAAAGATTTATGCTTTTGATTTCAAAGAGGTTATTGATGTGAAAACTATTAATATTAACTTAGGAATTTAGTTTTAGGACCATTTAAATCTATTTGTATGTAAATTTGATTAATATGATATTATGACTTAGAGTATTAATGGATAGGTTAAGATTGATGAAAGACAGGTGTGAAAGATTTATAATTTTGATTATGAGTTGCTTGAGGACAAGCAAAAGCTTAAGTGTGAGGATATTTGATAGATGCATGTTTAACTATATTTATATACCCATATTTGATGTATTTTACTTGATATTTTATAATTTTATTGTATATTGGCTACTTAATTCGCTCCAAGTGTATTTATAGGTTATAATTGCCTTTATGAACCAAAAGGAGAAGAATTTGGATGAAAATGGAGCATGAAACAAAGTTTTGAAGGAAAATTAGAGATATATAGCCATGTCTATACCAGTGTAAGTCTTAAAGCTTGTGCAAAATTGAAAATTCTAGAGTTTTTTGGATATACATAGTCTCACACACACCAGTGTATGTCCCCAAAACCTTAAAATTTTCTATAAAAGGATGTGAGTAGAGGCAAATTAAGAGTGCTTAGTTTTGTAGCAGGTTTCAGACATAGAAAGTTTAAAGAAGGGATGATATTGATCAAGGAATGTGGAGAGTATGAAGAATTCATCAAGAGATCCAATTGATTACAACATCAAACCTTGAACTTGTAAGAACATTCAATAGCAGAGAAAGGAAGATTTAGAATTATGATTCCTTTATTTTTTGTTCATTTTCCTTCCTATTTATCTTTGATTTTGTTTTCTATTATGTGTAACTAAACACTTTTTAGTGTCTAGGTGTGATGAACCCTAGTTGAGATAACAATATGTCTTGATTCTTTTAGTTAACGCAATTGTTTTGATTGATCTATTGTGATTCAATTATGTGTTTTATGCATGTTCTAATAGATTCAAAATATTAGTAAATAATATTGTTTCATAACATAAAGATTAAGAAATCATGTTTATGACTAAATTTATTATAATTGAAAGAATTTGATTGCAAACTTAAAGATAGGTCGACATAAATCCTCTAGATTATGGTCAACCTAATAAAGGAATTCATAAATCGATAATGCAATCTTAGGAACTTTAACTAGAAAGAATTCAGTTAATCACCCTTTGGATTTGTTGTTAGTACTCTCGAGAGAGATATTAATATAAGATAGAAAATTTCACTGTCTAATAGTCAATAAAATAATTACATGATAAAAGGTTAATTAATAATTTTTAGGGGATTCTTCACTTAAACACTAATATTTCATATTAGGTTTTCTAAACGAATTCCTTTGTTCTGTTTTTCATTATTGTTTCCCATTTTGTTTTATTTGTTTAAGTGTTATTTTTAATTCAAAATCAAAAATTCAATTCGTAAGATAAATAATAGGTGAAAGTTAATTACAAGTAATCAATGTCTTCATGGAATCAACTCGTACTTGCTTGTACTAGCTACAACTATGTTGTGCACTTGAAGTTAATTCAATATTGACAAAATAAAATTAGTCAATCAATCGACATACGCTTACCTATGCTAACTATAACTATGTTGTGTGCTTGTGGTAAAACATCATAATAAATTTTTAACACTATTTCCAAGGATTATACATTAATATTTGCAAACTAAATAAGCTAGATCTTTTTATTTTTTATTTTTTTCATTTCATTATTTGTTTACTAAATCTTTCTTTATTCTTTCTCTTTCGTAAATCACTTCTTATATGCATTGAAAGAACATTATACATAAGAAGAAGAATTTGAAGGAGAGTAAAAGTTGAGGAAGTAAAGATGGTTGCATAAAATATAAGGTCATCGAAGGATTTTTCATACCAAATGCTTGGGGCATTAGCTCAAGAATTACAAGGTCTATCATCTAAGTTGCTAACTTTGAGCTAAAGCCTTCCCTATTATTTATGGTGAAACCTTTAGAGAGAGAGAGGGTTTGACCTCTCTCTAGAAATTTCCCTCGACCACTTGATTCCTAATCACCTTTAAAAAGTCATATTCCCACCTAACCTACCACAATTATCCCTTATAAGGGACTATCTTTTTGGATAACGATCTTTAACCCTTCCTCCTTAACCTTAACCTTAACCTTAACCTCCCTAGTCCAAAAACCAATGGTCTTTAACCCTTCTTCTGTAACCCAAACCCCCTACCCCACTGTCCTCCCCAGGTATACTCCTATTACCATCCATAGCCTCTCTAATTTTAGCTGCCTATTATCCTTAAACTTAGAAGCTCAAAATCCCCTTCCTCTCTCATCTACATCTATCTTTCCTTCTCTCCTCTTAAAAACTAGTAGCAATTTGAATACCCTAGCCCTTGTCGTTCCCTTCCCTAACCAATCTATCTCCTCCTCTTCTCATCAGATTGCTACTAGCTTGTCATTTTAATCTAAACTTAATATGGCTATACTACTAACAAAAAACCTGTTTAAGGCATGGAACCAAGGGGTAAATGGTGGAGATCTTGTCAAAGTTAAACTAATTCCTTTAGTCCTAGATAATTACTCTTCTATCAGCTAACCATCTATAGAGATACTTCATAGCAGAGTAGCTAAATAAGACAAAACTATGGTTGGTTGTTTTTTGGACAAGTATATCCCTTCCTTTCTATCAAAGCATAGGAATAAGCAGTATGGTCTATATTTGGATTGGAGTAAGTTTTAATCACATAAGAAGACTACTTTCAATTTAAATTTAGAGACAATGCAAGCCTAACATAGGTTATAAGACAAGACCTTTAGCATTAGAGAGGTAGGCTTATGTTTATCAGCAAATCCATAGTATGAATAACCCTAGATAAGGCCTTTATAAAGTCCATTCCATTGTAGATATGCTTCTATGACAAACCATTGGAACATTGGACAATAATAGGGTTAAGTCATTTAGTTAGTGCAATTAGAAAAATATTAAGATTGGATAAGCAGACTCCAGGGATAAGAAGGATAGGATTTAAAAAAAAATATGCATGAAAGTTGATAAGCTTGTAAAATTACAAATTCCCTGAAGATCTTCAACCTAGGTGAGGATGGAGAGCTTAAACTAATTGATATTCTATTATCCTATTCTTAGAAACCAGATTAGCCACCTCAATAAAAAAAAAATATGGATCCTTAAAACCAAAATCCCCAACCTTTACCCTCAACCACCAAAAGAACCCTCTAAGCCATAACTCTTTAAAAACCCCTCAAATTTGAAAATGCATGATGGCCCTCCTAATCTTATTCCTACAATTGGTCAAGCTCCAAGTATTCCCCTCACTAATCTACCAAAAACACCACCTTTATGTTCAGACAAATCAACTCCTTCACAACTCCCCAACTTCATAAATTCCCCTATCAATATAGCTGAACCATTGGGATTAAGCTTGGATCACATCATAACTAAAATTTAAAATCCATCAGAGATATGTGAGGCAAACATATTTGATAATACTATTTAGGAACATTCCTTTTTATACAATACCCTAAGGAAATCCACCAGAAAGCAGAAAGGGAAGGATGCAATTAACTCTTACAAACTAGGGTCTTACATTAATAAAGAACTATGATTCCTAGGAAATAATTAGAAGGTAATGTCCAGTCATACTCAACATCACCTTGGAAGGATTGTTATGGAATATAACCCAAGGATGCTTAATGTCCTCTCCTCAAAACACCCATATCAGTTTCTCCAGGTGTAGATCAACTTATTACTACTTCTTGGAAAAATTTATATCACTCTTGTTTATACCTCAAAATTTTCTTTCCAAAGAAGCTATATTTGAAATGGCATTCAAGAGTTAGCTAGGAGCATTAAAGACCCTTAGATAGTGTTGGATGATTTTAACTATATTCTATAATCATATAAAGCTTAAGTGCTAGGTAATAAAGTTGAAAAATGGATAAGGAATTTAGAGAATGCCTAGCTAATTATGATATACCAGATCTCAATTATAGATGTAATTTCTTCACATGGTATAACAAATAGGAAGGGCCTTATCTAGTAAGGAAGAAGCTTGATAGAGGCTTGGTAAACTTAGAATGGATGGATAAATTTTTCAATAGCTTAGTAATATTCAATCCTCAAGGCATGTTAGACCATTCATCTACTAAAATCAGAATGGACCCTCATGTTAGGTAGCTGATGACTCCTTTTACATTTTTTTAATTTAGTTAACGACTCCTTTTAAATTTTTTAATTTTATCACTAAGCTAGAGGGGGTATAAGAATGTAATTAAAATGAGACTAGACCATCCAGTATAAGGATATGAGTTTTATAAACTAAATTACAAACTAAAAATGATCAAGGAAGAAATAAGCTTCATAAACAACACTTCAAAGATGGCTTATTTAAAAAGATAGAGAAAACTGGAGGAGAATTAATGACAGCACAAAGTGTAACTTTTATAGGTCCCTTGAATGGAGAATTGCAACATGATAAAAAAAATCAAGCTTAATTACTACCTTACCACCTTAAATGCCTACATTTCATTGCAAAATAGAAAGCAAGAATATCATGGCTCAAGGAAGGTGATTCCAACACGGCTTACTTTTACAAAACAATATTGAATATAATAAACACCAATAAGATATCAAGCATCCTTAATGGCAATGCTAATATTTGTTTTGGTTAAGATTAATTAAAGATCTTAGCCTTCAATCACTTCAAATCCTTCCTTAGAACGAGGTTAGATATCATAAGTTCACCCTCCTTATATTCTAAATTCATCTCCTCCTATCTCACCCAAGCACTGATTTAGCCTCTATAGGAGACTATGACGAACGAAGAGACCAAGAATGCACTCTTCAGCTTGAATCCACAAAAATCCTTAAGACCTTATAGCTTTAATGCCTTTTTCTTTCAAAAGTCCTAGAATTTCCTAAAAATATATATTTGTAAAGCTATTAAGGAATTCTTCCATTTAGGCTCACCCCTCAAAGAACTAAACAAAACCTTCATCTTCCTAATACCCAAAAATCCGAACCTTATCACCTTCTAAGACTTCATACCTATATCATGTTATAGTGTCCTATACAAAATTATCTCAAAGATTTTGGCCTTGAGATTAAAGCCACTAATGAATTTACTAATCCAATTTTCTCAGTTTGCTCTTATTTCAGGTCATAATATTGGAGGTAATAATTTGATTACTTAAAAAAATTCAAGGAATATCATTTTAAAAATTCCATCAAAAGATGTATAACAAAGGATGTCTTTTGAAAGGCCTTTGACACTCTCGATTAATGGTTTATTATAAACACTTTTCAATCATTTCGTTCCCCTTAATTATTCATTAATTGGGTACATCAATGCTTATACATTGTATCTCATAATGTGCTCATTAATAAAGAGGCCATTTACTTATATAAGGGGTCTAAAAGGCATTAGAAAATGAGATCCATTGTCACCTCATATATTTGATTTAGCTATCAAGGTCCTCAAAAGAATGGTCTCTCATAACATTTCTCTAGGAAAACCTTTCAAATATCACTACAAGTGTAAAGTAATTAAGCTTTTAAACTTGTCATTTGCAAATGACCTACTCTTTCTATGTGGATTTAATAAGGAATTAGTGCAACATTTACTATATTACTTTCAAAAAAATTTTGAAATGTTAGGCCTCACTATTAATAGGGACAAATTCCAAATTTTTGTCTTATTACTACCTTACACCTTGGAAAAACAACTTGGTATTAATATTAGGCTCCAATTAAGCAAAACTACATTCAAATATCTGAGGTTACTTATCTCCTCAAGCAGACTAACTTATAGTGACTGCAAATTTGTATTTGATACCATTCTTAAAAGAACTAGCAGTTGGGTGAATGTAAGCCTATCCTATAAATGAAATGTTTAATGGCATGGACATTTATTGTAGCTACCATATGGTTTTGCCTATTAAGATAATAAAGGATATAAAAAGAGTACTAAGGAACTTGTTATAGAGCAAATCAAGAAACAATAAGGGGACCCATAAAGTTAAGTGGAAGGACATATGCCCTCCTCAGTCTCAAGAGGGACTTAGGATCAAATTAATTGGAGCCTTAGAATCAAACTAATTGAAGTGTGTAGTAAAGAACTAATGGTAAAAAGGATATAGAGCCTATCTAATAATGAAGAAGCATTATAAGTGAAATAGATGCATGAGGAGTATATCATAGACTTAAAACTTTTGGTCACTAAAAGGAAATGGTAGCACATCTAGTGCTACAAAATTCCTCTTGAATATAAGGGAGACAGTAGTAAGGAGATTAAACTTATAATAGGAAGTGGTGAAATTACAAGCTTTTGGTATGACAATTGGTTAAAGGTTAGACCCCAATGTCTACATCCTTCATTCCTCTCTCCCTGCAACACACACTCCCACTTAATGCTAAAGGTCAGATAATGATACATGGAAATAATTGGAGCATCCTACCTAGGGGTATGATGCAACTCACTCCACTATTGCCAAGTACTCCCCCAGCCCATCCAAAATAGACAAAGTGATTGGCCTAAGGGTGTGGCTAATCAATTCACAATAGCCTCATATGTCTTCCTATTTGGCCCTATAACATCGAAAATGAAATGGTATTAATTGTTATGGTTCAAAAACCACATACCAAACTTCTCCTTTATTAAGTGGATGCTAATAAAAAAACATACTTTTGACTCTAGACAAGATCATATGGACTACTTCTTCACTTTACAGCCTATGTCAAATATCCTTGCATACTAGGTATCAGATGTTACATGTCCCTACTCATCCAAGATATGGAGGAACATTATGCCTAGGTGTAATTTATCTTAATATGCCTCAATCAATGGAAGACATGATTGATTGGACCTTAAGGATAAAATTCCCAAAAATAGGGGGTAGTACGATCTTTAAAATATGCTTGAATGGGGTGACATATGAACTATAGAAGGAAGGGAACCAAAGAAAATTCCTCAACACCATATAGTGTACACAAGTTCTAAATAGGAACATTTTCATCAAATTAGGATAATCAATTGTTGCAAGGAATATTCATCAAGAAGGCAGATCAACAATAAAGGAAAACTAGTGCTTGTACTAATAGAACATCTAATGGGTTGCAATGAATCATTTTACAGAAATAGCAAAATTAGAATCCAAAATTATATAGAAAGTAGTAAAAGGAATGAGAATAAAACCATATAAAGGAAACCTCTTAAGCTTGAGTTCTAATTTCAAGCACCAACAGTTCTAACAAAAGGGTTAGACATAAAATCCAATATATCATACAAGTTATCCAATATTAAGAGGCGAAAATTGCCCAATTTGATAAAATCGAACAATAAACAAAACATCAAATTATTGGACCAATATATAATGTTACTTGTCTCATAGTCAATTGGGATACTACAAAGGGCAAAGAAGTGACTTTATGGACTAAGGTCAATCAATTATTGACAAAGAGGACATGGAATATCATAAGGCATATTGATTGATCCAACAAAATCCAACCAAACCTAGACTAGGGAACATCCAAAAACAACATTATGTAAGACTGTAGACTGGAGATTGGAGACTAGAGATGAGCTATTTGGAAGGAAAATGATCAAATGTGCAATAAAAGAGGATGACACCTATCCCTATATACCTGAATGTTATTGTAAAAAAATTAGGTCGAAATTTTGTTTTGACTTAAACTTTAGCTCCTTTGCTTTGAGCTTAAAGAGATCAACTTTGGACATCTTTCTATCTTAATATGATATTTCTACCAATTTAAAAATAAATTTGTAGGTTCACCATCTAAAAGCAGCAACTGCTCCTATCAATGTTTTCAGAGTATTTTGATATATTAAAGTTGAATAATGTGTCCCCTGATGCAATCAAACTTTAATTATTCCCTTTCTCTTTGATGGATAAAGCTAGAGCACGGTTATATACCCTTTTACTAGCATTAATCACTACATGGGATCAACTGTCCCACACATTTTTGGTAAATTATTTTCCTTTAATTAATACTACTTAAATAAGAAATTAGATCACCACCTTTGCCTAAAGGTAAGGTGAGTCTTTATATAAGCCATAAGAGACATATAAGGTCTTTTACAACAACAAAATAGTCAAGAGTTAAATTTATAAAATCATAAAGCATATTAACATAACCAACCTAATAAAATTAGTAAAACAGTTCATGAGCCACTATGCAACTGAAGTACCAAATAGAAACTACCCACGTGCGGTAATACCTTGAAAAGCAGAGCTTCACTAACTTAACCTACATGGTTGAAAAGCAGAGGAAGTGAGTACACTATGTACTCAATAAGCAAGACAAAAACATATGTTGCAAATAGTACTAGATAAACACCAAGACGGGATAAATAACCTTTAAAGTGAACATACATTATATAGAAACACATAGGCCTAGCCTATGAATCAACGTATACAGGTTAGGAACCACATAGGCCTAGCCTATTAATCACTCATCCGGTGAACATAGGTTCTAGTTTCAGTACACAAAAGTAGAAAAATATCATATGTATAAATCAAATCTCGTCAGAAAATAAATCCCAGAATAAGCTAAAACAATGATATGTGACACCACTAATCTACCAAACTAGTTTGCACACCCACTTTCATCTGTGGTGAGTCTGGACTATAATTGGTGAGAGCGTCATGACCTTAGATGATGACCTCTTCGATGTCCAAACCCTATGTTGGGCGCCGTTTCCGGAACCCAACTCTTAAACGGAATCATATGACGTGAACGTATTCCAATGAGGTCTCCTTAACCATCATCGATTTTTTTTCCCAATCATTTTCCTTACAATTTGTCCAATGGTGTGCCCACATAGCTTAATCACCATATTCGAACTCATTTCTCCTATTTGTGAACAAAATTT
>JANVCQ010688060.1:0-14201 GCA_025531925.1 Erythroxylum plowmanianum | reverse complement strand
TGTTGTCTAGTGGCTCATGAATTGTGTTTATGTAGATATGCTTTATGATTTTGTAAGATAACTTTTGATTGCCTTGTGTTTTATAAATAACTTTATGTACAAATCTTTTAATACTGTTGTTGAGATTGCCTTAAGTGGACTTTAAAGTTCTGAAGTTATGGTTGGTTGTGAATATAGAAGTGTATTTGAAATTATTTGCAGGTTTTGGGATTTTTAAAATATAGTCGTTTTGTTGTCCAAATTTTTCAAAAAAATAATAAAAAAGAGATATTTAGTTAGCCTTACATAGTCGGACTAAGGATACTGTGAGTGTCCTTAGCCCGGGTATGTGACGGTTGTTATGGGCCCGATGTGGTATCGGGTCGTGGCAATTCATTTTGAATGTGTTCATGTTAAGAAGTAGCTAAGAACATATTATTACAAAGATGATGAGGGTGAACAAATAGTAAAGCCAACATGACATATATAAAGGTAAGTTTACAACCATAAGCGAATAAAGGAATTATCGCTAAGAATTTTGTTTCTCTGATGATGATCTCCTGTAAGGTTCCAAGCTATACAATTATGCAATCTTTATTCATGAAATAACTTATAGCCAGATTGAAAACTTAAGTGCAAGAGTGACCATTAATTTTTATTTTTATTTTTAATTTCCATTTTAAAATATTTTTCCTACTTAGTGTTCTAAATTGAGTTTCCCAATGTTTGAATTGAAACCCAAAATAAAGGCCATGTTTCTATTATTGTTATAAGTTAGTTACTCTATCTGTATTTAGGTTAAAATCATACTAATAGCTACTAAACATATGAATTAAAATTAATCTATATAAATGAACAACAATAATAACAACAACAATAACAATAACACCTAGTGAGAGTTTTATACATATTTTATGTTATGCTAGTAAACTATACTTGTCTACATTTTGCCATTATTGCGTGATGAATGACAATATACTTTTAAGTAATAATGCATTTCAATTTAATTTCAAATCTAAACTTAGGAACATTCAAGATCACACATAGGCTTATTCTTCCCTCCAAAAGTTACTTTGTTATTTTAAATTCATGTTCTTGGTTTTTCATAACTGAATTTGTTTATGTAGGAAAATTTTAAGGTGATACAATAAGCTTCCTAAGATTAAGAACATTAGTTTTTTTTGCCAAGTAAGATTGCTAGCTTCTCCTGTTTCTATTAGTCATAATTTTTTTCCTTTTTAGATTATAATACATATTTAGTTTACTAGTATTTATGTCTTTGTCAATATTTCACAATGTATTTAAATTTTGTGAATTTTTTGAATGATTCAAGGTTTAATAAACTTTATTCCTTTGTGTTTCCTCGTATTGATCTTTTAATAACATGTACTACAAGTTTGTAATAAAATTAATTGACCAATGTTACTGTCCTAGCCATTAAATGGCTAGTTTTTGTTTCTAGTGAATGTTTTAGGTTATTTTAAGT
Source organism: Erythroxylum plowmanianum (assembly GCA_025531925.1). Taxonomy (NCBI): domain Eukaryota; kingdom Viridiplantae; phylum Streptophyta; class Magnoliopsida; order Malpighiales; family Erythroxylaceae; genus Erythroxylum; species Erythroxylum plowmanianum. Next base: position 12,736 of record JANVCQ010688060.1, on the reverse strand, counting down.
ATAAATAGATTACATATGAACTATGGGAGTGATCTTAGGCATAATAGAGAGTTGTTAAGAGTTTTGAGAGGCAACATAGCGGATTTATTCATTACATAACATATATTAAGACTTTGTTTATTGGTTTTATCATGAAAATTATTTTTTAATTTGTATAATAAATACAATTTGGACAATTTCTTGTATAATTTGAAATAATGAATCTAATTTGGATTATATGACTAATTAACTTTGTCATTTGGTCTTACTAATGCACTTAATATTTTTATGAAGTTAATGAATTAAGTATTGTATACATATATAGGTAGGATGTAGTTGTTTATTTCAATGAAATTTCAATGTATAGCAAACTCCAAGAAAAGCATATTTATCATTTCATGTAGGTGAAATTTAAACATATTAACTGGTTTATGTTTAGGATGTTTAAACATTAAATTGCTAATTTATTGGAGCATATTTTTATAACCAGTGAAGTTACCTATTTTTTTTATAACATTTACATTGTGAAATTCATTATTAAGACTTGCACTCCTATGTGTGTGGGACCTTTTGAATTTGATATATACTATATCATTTACCTTCAATTCTTTCTTTAGCACTATTGATCTATATAAAATTAGTGAACATTCAAATATAATTAGTCATACAACTATTATGAGTTTTAAAGTTATAAAACCATCTAAATTACAATGTCTAAAACATTAGTGGTGCCATCGTAGTATACGTCACAATGGTCCCCATATGTTGAATTGATGTACTACACACTCTTTATGTTTGATTATTATTATTTCCTTGCAAGATCAATCTTTAAATACCAATATGGAGAATAGGAGAAAACCCCCGTTCTTGAAGGAATTGAAAAAATTATGAAAAGTTCAAATTCTTGTCTTCTATGGAACTATGAAGATCATAATGAAGCAAATACATTATTGCTAGATGATCCATAATATAAGGTTTCACTTAATATATCTAGCATATAAATTTACTATTTTCCTTTGATCTTTATTATAAGTACATAATTGCTTTCTTTGTTTCATGATTTTACACCTTCCTATTTATATGTTTAACCTCTCTTTTTTTATCTATGGAGTTGAAGTGTTTCCTCAGTCGCACTGATATTAAGATATACCTTAGGTGAGATACTCTAATGATTGTTATTTCTCTGTTATTAAGTTAATACTATTTAACTACTTATGAGTGCTTCAATCTTATCTTGTTTCTTTATATATATATATATGGTTTTTGACAAGATTGGAAGGTGATCTTCACACGTATTTAGACTGATTTTAGGCATCACATGTTCCAAATTATGTTACTTAGAATTCATATGATCAACATACCATATATCCCTAGTGCTTTTACTTGTATGAGTGAAATTCCTAATTCTTTTGTCAAAAGAAGGTCCAAATGTTTAATCTTGAGGAAGGTTCCATTTATTTTCCATATGTGATTTCTTATTACCCAATCATGTATCCTCACTAGGTCTTCTTTATAGCAATTATATTACAATACCTCTTCATAGCAATTATATTAAGCACTCTCCTAATATTTCTCCATTAAGATGAATTACAAAAAGGCATAGGCAACAACTTAATTCCAAAATTCACAAAATAATGATTAATTGCATTATTCATCCAATATAACTTCTAATCTTGATCCTTTTTGAGTTCTTATATATCTTTAAATGAATCTTTTCTCTCATGACTCTTATATGATCATGGTCTATTTTTTCTAGTATGAATTATTACCATCTTTTTATTTAAATTTGTTATATGTTAGCAAATGGATAAGAGGATCTCATTATTTTTCTAATTATAAACAAACTTTCACTAGATATAGAACCTAAAAACTTGGAATATAATTGGTTTAGATAGAACAATGTAAGGCTTATATCTTTTGAATATAAGTCCTCTTGTTTAAATTCAAACTTTGGAAATCAACTTGTAGATGATTAATTCAAACATGAATACTTGAACTTCATTGTGATTAATTCAAACTTAGTATTAATATAAGAAATTCATAGGTTTAATAGACATGACAAATCTTTGGATAATAAACTCCTAGGAAGGTATATAGGCTGGAAACCTATGATACAGCTCCCATAAGGCTTATCGATGAAATATTTCACGAGCCTAGGAGCCATAGTGAGAACTTACTTTCTCTATTCATATGGTGTAACAATGCTACATGCCATAGTGCTTGTTTAAATTCAAACTTTGGAAATCAACTTGTAGGTGATTAATTCAAACATGAATACTTGAACTTCATTGTGATTAATTCAAACTTAGTATTAACATAAGAAATTCATAGGTTTAATAGATATGACAATTCTTTGCATAATAAACCCCTAAGACAGTATATAGACTGGAAGCCCATGATACAACTCCCATGAGGCTTATCAGTGAAATATTCCATAAGCCTAGGAGTCACAATGAGAACTTGCTTTCTCGATTCATATGGTATAATAATGCCACATACCATAGTGATTGCTTAAATTCAAACTTTACAAATCAACTTGTAGGTGATTAATTTAAACATGATTACTTGAACTTCAATGTGATTGCTCAATGTAGTGTTGGATTTAATATATGTATGTACTTTTTTTCAATTCTTAATGTCACTTTTTATAGGACATTGGTTGACATATTGTTTCATTTAACTGATTGTTTTATTTGACTGACATGTACTCACATATGTTGCCTATCAATTAAGTCGACCAACTTCTGTTCATATTTGGAATATTATTAGAATAATTGATGGCTAGATGTATGAATTACAGTTCATTTATAAGGTTATTATGAGTTAGAATGTGGTGATTGTCTAATCACTAAGGTGGAATTGGTTGTGATTGAGTTTTCTAATTGTGAAATCATATGGTGGGATAGGTTGGTTTCAATTTGGATGGAAAATGGTCAGAGACCTGTAAAAATTTAGGGGATGTTTTGTAAAGTAAAGACTAAATATTCTATAAACTTAAGGGAAATGAAGGATACTAATTATGAAATCACTTTTTTAAATAATAGTTTTGCAAAAATGAGTAATGTTGATAGATCTTGGATGTATAGACAATTAACACTCGATGATTTCATTAATCTTGAATTTGTTGAGGGAGTTAAAGTTTTTATTCACTATGCATGTACTCAACCTACATATATGGATGATCCAAAGATCAAATGCCCATGTAAAAAGTGCAAACATATTCGCTTTCTTCCTATTGATGAAGTGAATCTCCATTTATTAAGACAAAGGTTTGTTCCAAACTATTTTTAGTGGACATGACATAGGGAGCCATTAATTTGTAGTACCTCGAGGGGTAATGAAGTAAACTCCTCAATAAATGTGGATTAGTTTGAAGGGGGGATTACATTTAGAACAAGTAATGTGGGTGCAATAAAAATCCTTATATCCAAATAGTTTATGATGTAATCGATTATACCTTTTAGGAAAATATCTTGAAGAAGAATCAAACCTACATGCAAAACACCTTTTTGACTTACTACAATCAATTGACAAAGAATTATGACCAAATCGTGAGACTATGACTTAATTATTTTCAATTGCTTAAATATTGAACATAAAATCTGAAGGATATATCTCTGATCAAAGTTTTAATAAAATTCTTGCTTGTATAATGAATCATTACCTCTTAATCACACAATGTTTGATAATTTTTACAATATAAAGAAACTTATTAAGGGTTTTAGTTTGCTAGTTGAAAAAAATTGATTGTTGCAAATTATAATGTATGTTGTTTTGGAGAGATGATGTAGAATTGTAAGGGTGCAAATTTTGTGGCTAAGCTAGGTTCAAACCTAGAAAATGTACTATGAAATAGAAATTAGTACCTTGGAAGTGAATGTATTATTTCCTACTTACTTTGAGACTTCAAAGATTATATGCCTCTGATGTTACTACATCTTACATGAGATGACATAATGAACATGAAAAGGAAGAAGGAATAATGAGCTATCCATCGAATGCATTCGCATGGAAATTATTTCAATAACACCCATTATGAGTTTGCATCTGAAAGTTGAAATGTTAGATTGTGATTGTTGAAGGATGGATTCCAGCCTTTTGGTCAATTTGGCCAACAATATTCAACATGGCCAATCATAATTACTCTTTATAATTTGCCTATATGGAAGTGTATGAATGAGACATATATGTTCTTGACAATAATTATGCTAGGGCCTACAAATCCAAAGCATAAAATTGATGTATTCTTACAACCATTGGTATTTGAATTGCATCCTCTTTGGGAATATGGTATGGAGACGTATGATGTGTCTCTTAAACAATTTTTTTTTATTGAGGTAGCTTTGATGAAGATTATTAGTGATTTTCTGGCATTTACTATGTGGTTTGGATGGAGTAGAACAAGAAAATTAGCTTGTCCTTATTGTGACAATATTCTGATGTGTTTTATCTTTCAAACGGGGCCAAAACATTTTAGTCTAAAAATCACAGGAAATTTCTTCCTCCAAATTATCCATTTAAACACAATAAACAAAAGTTCATTAAAAATAGGATGGTATAAACACCTCCTCCCCCTCAGAAAGAGATATTGCAAGATATTGATGAATTTGAGTTGCTAAAAGTTGAAGAACTTGAAGCTGATGAAATTAATACAAACATTAGAAAAAACTTTGGTTAGAGAAAATGTAGCATCTTTTGGGATTTGCCATATTGAAAAACTAATTTGATACGTTATAATCTAGACTTGATGCATATTGAAAAAAATATATTTGACAATTTGTTCAATACCATAATGAACATTGAAGGGAGGACAAAGGACAATGCAAAATCACAAGCTGATTTGAAAATTTTTTGTAGAAGAAATGAGTTAGATAAAGATATTTGTATCAGTAAATATCTGAAATCATGTTACTCTTTAGACAAAAAAACAAAAGGAAATTTTGTGTGAATGGTTGAAAAGTCTACCCATACATTTAACACACAAAGCTAAACTTGTTATTTCAGTTCAATATCAATGAATGTATCTGTTTGAGAGGTAATTATAGTTAATGTTTAAATAAAATTTATAGCATATTTTAATCACATAATTGTAATAACCATATTTGTAATATAGGTATTTGCATCACTTGAATAAAAACGTCAAAAATAAGGCTAGAGTTGAAGGTTTGATATATGTAATGCTTATTTAGTAGAGGAAGCAAGTACATTTTGTTCACATTATTTTTAGTCATATGTGCTCACAAGAAAAAGAAAAGCTCCTCATAATGAAGATAGGGGAGAAACGGGTGATGTTGATGTTAACTTATTCATTTTCACATATTCAGGATGAACATATGGATGTTTAATAAGAATCATGTTAACAACAGAAGAAATAGAGGTTACCCCTAGTTACATTTTATTGAATTGTCAAGATGTTCAACCTTTTGTGCAATAAGTTTAAGCTGATTTTGAAATAGATTATTTAAGTTTATGAAGTTACTATTGTTTATAACTAAAATACATAATAATGCTTTTAGATTATACGAGCAATGGTTAAGCGAACTAATGTCGAAAACAACACAGGATGATATCAATAAAGAAGTTGAAAGACACTTCCCTAGATGGTTTGAGAAATATGTAAGTTTCACTTGTAATAATTGAAATGGTTGAATTGTCAGATCAAAGTGATTGGATGACATTATACTATTTAATATGATAATTTTTTGTGTAGGTCTAAGAAAATCCAATAAAGAACAAGTTCAGATGTGATCTTACAAAAGGACCTTTGCGAACTATTAAATCATACCTGGTTTATTTTATTAATGGATATAAATTTCATACAGAATATCATGGTCATAACATGATAACAGTAAATAGTGAAGTTTGCATACAGGGAGAATTGATGAATTACTATAATAAAATTATTGAGATACTTGAAATTGAGTACCCTACATTGTCAATAAAATAGAGTGTGATATTTAAGTGTGAATGGTTTGGTCCAACTCCTAATGTTGGAATAAAAGTGCACAATCGATACAATCTAGTTGAAATTAACCAGCGAAGAAGATTAAGATAATTTAAACCTTTCATGTTGGTGATGCAAGTGATCCAGGTGAATTATATTCCTTTTCCTAGCTTACGATGAGATAAATCATAATGGTTAGCCTTATGCAAAATAAAACCTAAAGGTGTTTTTGAATTAAATGGAAAAAGAGAAAATAAGAGAATTGAAAGTGGCACGTTTCAAGAAGATGTTTATGAAATAAATGCATGTGTAATATATGACGAGAATGAACCTTTGAATGATCCAAATATTAAATATGTTGACATTTCATCTATAGAGGATGAAGAGGGTGAGAGATCTGAAGAGAAGCTCGAGTTTTATTCTAATTCTTCAAAAAAAGAAGATGATGACGATTTTGTTTTACAATTAAGTGTTGATAGTGATTAATTCGTGTTTGTAATAAAATATTATATAAATAAATCTATTATTGCATCAATAAAATGTGATGTTTTTAATTATTGGAAAATTCAATAAAATGTGAATTTTAGGTTAAAATATGCCACCAAAGAGAAAACAGGATTTGATGTAGTCAAGATTCAGGTTACAACGATTTGGAGAAGCTGGTGTGTTTCCAGGTGAAGCATCATATTTTACAGATGCTACTGCACATCTAGATGAAGCATCACCTTTTGTACCTGCTACTATACCATCCAACAGCTCTATTACAGCATCCACCACCCCTATATCAATAAAGATATCAGGGATAAACGTTGTGGATGAAGGAGGAAACCTCTAGCCTGAGACTAAGAGAGTTAATGGAAGAACTATACATCACAGTTGTCAACAATTTGTAAGTAAAATTCTAAAAATTTTGTAAGCCATGATAACATCATAGGTTTATACTGAATTTATAGGTTTTAATTTAAAAAGATCTAAAATAACTTACATATTAGGTTGGTCCTGTCTGGAATGTGCTCAAGAAGCATCTCATCCAAGTTCAAAGAGAGGATAGATCTTGAGAGTTGTATATGGAATAATGTCTCTCAGCTGACAAAGGATTTTTATTACTAAGAGTTTGATGTACATAAAATATATTCTTTAATATTTTTGATTTTATCTAAATTTATACATTAATTAGATAAATATTATCGTTTATAAGTACTTATTGTATGTTTTGTTCAAAAAGAATTTTTTCGGGATCCAAAATTTGATGTTGTAATTTATACAATACGGGAGAGGTGAGGTTGTACACGTTATAGAAACTTTCTTATTTCGATACACAAGAATGGTGTACGACCACCATATATATTTGAAGAAATGTGGAGTCGTTGACAACAGTATTGGATATCACCAAAAACAATATTTATTTTAGAGTATAATTTTGCTAACAAATGTGGAGGACCAGACAGAGAGAGCCTAACTATACACATTGGAGGATCTTTAACCCGCCTAGAGTACGCACTTCAATTTGGAAGTATCAAAACTTTACACTTATATTCTGATTTTTGTACATTGATGTATGAAACTTGATTTCAAGGTAATTTGATATACAAAATTTAAAATAAAAATATATGTGTATTATGGAGAATAATAATGTTATAAATTTCTGGTGCCATTAATGGTTATGTTGTTGAGTTAAATTTTTTTGTCCAAAAGGGGGTAAATATGATAAAAATAAAGGAAATTTTGTTGAAATTTTTGTAATTTATAGTTCACTTAATAATTTATTTTGATGCAGGAAAAGTCTATAGGCAAGAAGCCTATACCATGCTAACTCTTTTTGCACATTCATACTAGGAAACATGATGGTGTGACCTTCGTCAACACCCGATGCAGACAAGTTCATCTATGTAAAATCTATAATTTAATATTAATTCTTAAAAAGTATCACTTATTAACGTAAACAATTATAATGATAGGACCAAATACAAGAAAGCAATGAACAATAATCTCAGAACTCTGAGAATGTTGATGAGAGTTAGGCATAGTTTGATGTAGTGGGTGGTAGGGATCACCGTGGAAGGATTTTCGACTTAGGTTCATTTGTGAACACATGTTATTCACAATCCTCCACATCTACTATAGCTGGATCTAGTAAGTGGTTCACATCAAATGAAAGAGTCCTCTAGCTTGGGAGCACAATGGAGAGGCTGGCAACTCAATTACAATAGTCGATGGAGTACATAGCCCAATTTCGTAATGAGATGAATCAATTAAAGGGGAGGGACAATACCTTATCGTAGCAATTAGAGCATCCGCCTTCACCACTTGCATAGTTTAGATGAATAAGTGAATGTATTTGATGTTTTGCTACTCATAAGTTTTTGTATAAATTCTTAATTTATAGTTATTTTCATGATACTTTTTTGTGTACATTTTATTTTTTTTATTATATTAACAATTAGGATAATGTTTACTTTATATTCATCAATCAATGTTATATTATTTACACATATTATGTATATAAAAAAATCATAAGATTATGCATAGAAAACTCAGGAAGGAATAAAGAAATGGTAGTAAAAATTTATCAAAGCTAAATTTCCCAACAGAAAAACAATATTCCATCACTAATTAGTGATGGAATGATAAATTTTGTCTATAATTTACTGACATAAAATATTATTCCATCACTAATTAGTGACGGAATAAATAAATTCGTCCATAAGTTACTGACAGAATATATCATTCCATCGGTAAGAATTTAACGATGATTCATGTTTCTATCGGTAAATTTAGCAACAAATTGTTAAATGTCTATCGGTAAATTTAGTGATGGACATACAATTTATTGTTGGCAAATTTATCGACGTAATATCAAAATTCTGTTCGCAAAGTAGCGATAGAATACTGTAAATCGACAGTTTCACAAACTTTCGTCGCTAAATTTACCAACAATCGTTTCTTTGACGTTTCTTTCTATTTGCAATTTTTGCCGCCAAATTTATTTCTCGATGGAAAATCTAGTAATTTTCCTTGCAAAAACATATTTTCTTGTAGTGCAATTATAAGAACAATAACAATGTCAGGAAAGGATGATGACGTAACAACAAAGCTGAGCAGGTCCAAAAGCTCTAAAAATGTAAAAACATTATCATAGTTATGTAGCAGTGAATAATTTATTTTCTTTAGTATGGTTTTAGCAATATTCTTTATGATTTCTTATCTCTATTTTGACATTGATCAATGTAGCAACCGTTATGGATGAGATGAGATAATATCGAATCATCTATATATTTTATTTATTCTTTGTTTCCTTTTAATTTTTGAGAATTTCATATTGCTACTTCTTAATATTTTTAACATTTTTCTTATTATTTCTTTGTTAACAAAGACAATATATGAAATTTTACTTATATATATTCACAAAATAGTAGGTTATTACTTTCATTGTTCACATTATTGCTCATACAGATGTTCATTCCTAAAGTTGCACAAGAACTAGCCAATAACTAATCACCCATTTTTTATGTTTCTTTCACGATTGAATCGGAAACTAGCTTATTGATTTGTTTCAACTTAAAAAAAGAGTATAAGGAGTTGCATCTTCTGCAAGTTGAACTCATAACCTTATGAAGTCCAAAAGAAGGTTGTAACCACAATAATTGACTGATCTTTATGGCATTTATTGAACTATTATCCTTTTTTCCATAAACGTTAAATATATGTATCCAAGGTAATGATACGGGTATATATCGTATAGGTCAAAAATGGTACGATACTTTGTTGTTTCATACAGGGAGGCATTACCAAAATATCGGTCAATTATTAGACTAAATTGTAAAATTTCAAAATTTGAAGGAACAAATTGAAAATTCAAAATTTTAAACTTTAACAACTAAGCCTGGCCAAGCCTAATCTATCCTGCAACAGTCCCATACCTATACCTACTGACCCGCACCTACACCTGCACTTGTTGACCTGCACAACTAATCCACTACACCATATCTACATACTCCACACACAGACGTATTGACTTTACTCGCACCAGTCTAAGGTTTCAACTAAATAAAGACTGCAAAAAATCACAACAGATTTTGGTGAATTATGGAATATGGATATTGAAATGTTAAATTATGTTAATTATTGATTTCAATATTGAATTTTGTATTTGTTCTTTGCATAATATTAAATATAAATAATTGAATATTGAATATTGAATTAAATATGAATTGTGTATTTGTCTTCTAACTTTGTGTAATAATTATCTATGTTGAATTATCGATTCTTGGTGAATTGTGTAGTGTATCGTGTATACTGACTCTTGATTGTGGAATTAATTTAAGTAAGAAACTTAGAATGGAATTAATTTGAGTAAGAAGCTGAGAATGTTGATTAAAATTGGTGAATGAAAGGTTGTTAAATTAAAGTTGGAAATTAGGATTTTAGTAACAATGTTAATTAGAATTAGTTAGGAAAACAAAATATTGATAAGCATTTCAAATCAAATTGTATAAAAAAAAACAAAATAAATTAGTTTATAGTTGAATTATGAGATTACATAAAATAGGATGTAAACTTATAGCTGTGAGTTATTGTTGACATTGAATAGGTTATAGGTGTTAACGTATGTGTTTAGTTTATGATTGAATGATGTAATCATACAAAACGAGTTATATAAGATGTATATGTATAATTGTGTATGTTGAATTGTTAGTTCTTGACTTATTGGTGAATTGTGTTGGATGAAATTGAATTGTGTGGTGCATGTTAAATCTTGATTGTGGAGTTAATTTAAGTAAGAAACTAAGAATGTTTATTAAAATTGGTGAATGAAAGATTGTTAAATTAAAATTTAGTTAAGAACTCAAAAAAATGATAAGCATTACAAATTGAATTGCATAAGCAAACAAAATATAATAGTTTATAGTTGAATTATATGATTTTATGTTGTCAACTTATAATTATGAGTTATGGTTGAAATTGAATAGGTTATAGTTGTGAACGTATATCTTTTAATTTATGGTTGAATGATGTAAACATACAAAATGAACCATATAAAATGTATATGCTTTTATGTTAATTTTGAGTTAAATAGTACATATTTTGCAATAGTATTTAATAATAAAATTGCATTTTATTTCTTTTGGTATGAAGTTATTAATTTAATTTTGACATATGTCTTTATTAATTTTTTAGATAAATAGAAGAAAATTCAAGTACTCCTGATAATTCGATCGCTTCAGGTATAGGAAGATTCAATGATCGAAATTGAGCTCATACTAAATTGGTTTTTGGAATGAAGAACCATGCTATTTATTTGTATTGTAACTAACTTTTATAAGGTAGAGGAATCACCAGATTAAAGAACCATTTAGTTAGGTCAAAGGTGATGTGAAGCCTTGTAAGAAAGTAAGTCATGGTGTGAAATGATAAATGAAGACTTTTCTTGAAGAGTATCGTTATGAGAAAAATAGAATGTAAAGATTGAACAATAAAATTGTTAGTGGAAGTTATTTTGTTAGTGGTCAGGATGATAGTGGGGTATTGAAGTTGGCAGTATTCCTATCCAACAAGAAGGAAATGTTGCGATGTTAAGAAAGGAAGAAGAAATATATCTAATTTTTTTGCATGACGAGCGACTCTTAAAGCTCAATCTTTAAACTATAGTGCCTTTAAATTTAGATAAGTGGCTTATAATGTGAACATGATGATGACTAGATGGTGGTATGATTTAGGTATATATTCAATGTTGCTTAGTCTTATTATTATCAGCCTATGGTGGATGCTATTGCCTCTTACAGTTCAGGATACAAAGCTCCTTCATTGATGACTATAAAGATAAACTTCTAACTAACTATATTTAGGAAATAAAAAGTTATTTAGATGAAAGAAGAATGACTTGGGCTACTTATAAGTGTTCAATTATGTGTAACGGTTGGAAAAATAGAAGACATGAGCCTATTACTAATTTTCTAGTTTATTCTGTAAAACGGACAATATTTTTTGAAGTTTATTGATACATTTAGCCTTATTAGGAATATTAATACTTTGTTTCAAATATTTGATAAAGTTGTTAATGAATTTGGGATATAAAATATTGCTCAGTTCATTACTTATAATGATTCTCCTTATAAAACAATTGAAAGAAGATTGCAAAGCAAGTATAATTCTTTTTATTAGACTCCTTGTGCTACACATTGCATTGACCTGATGTTAAAAAATATAGGAGATGGTAGATATTTTCTTATTATTGATGAGACTATATAGAAAGCAAAAAAGGTGAACGATTTCATTTACAATCATGCATAGGTCCTAAATTTAATGAGAAAAGGATTTCATCAATGATAAAAATTTATATCGTCCTACTATTACAAGATTTGCAAATAATTTTTTATCACTTCATTATTTTATTATGATGAAGAAGGAGTTGAGAAAAATCTTTGCAAGTAATAAGTGAGCTGCATCTCATCATGCTAAGTTTAATGATGAATTGAAAGTTTCTAGAATTATACTTGAAGATAATGAATTTTGGTCCTAATGTCAATTTATCATTTGCGTTTGTGAGCCTTTGGTAACTTCGTTTGGCTAATAGTGATGAGAAGGCAACAATGGATTATTTTAATGATACCATGGAGAGGGCGAAGGAAGTAATTAAGGCCAATTTCATAAATAAACCTTCTTTGTACACACCTTTTCTTATAGTCATCAATGAGAGATACGAAAGACAACTTTACTCTCTATTATTTACAGCTAGGACATTTTTAAATCATAATGTCTATTTCAAACCAAGTTTTATTAATAATCCAAAGTTTTTTTCTTTTTTTTTTTTGG
>JANVCQ010688043.1:0-14202 GCA_025531925.1 Erythroxylum plowmanianum | reverse complement strand
CACAGAGATTAGATTGCATGTCAAATTAGGCACAAAGAGAACATTTTGCAACAATAAATCTCCTCCAAGAGCAACAGGTCCTTCCATAGTAACCATAGATTGACTCCCATTTGGTAACCCAACAGGACAACTAGAAATTTCATGAATGTCATGTAAAATTTTTAGATTTCCTGTCATATGATTAGACGCTCCTGTGTCAATAATCTAAGACAATTGCTTACCTGTCATCTTCTCAGTCAAAGTTGGTTTCATACCCTTTAATGCTTGGAGCAAGACTTGCCACTGTTCATTGCTAAGCCCAGGCAAACTAGTTGTTTCTGTCTCATTAGTGCTAGCAATTGAGGCTGCTGCTCCCCCAGCGTGGGTCTGGACAGCATTAGCTCGTTGCCCTCCCCGTCCTCAGTCACTTGATTGACGCTGACCCCAGTTCTTGCCATAGCCTCCACCTTTCACAGTTCCTCAGGGTCGATCTCTCCACCATTCAGGGTACCCAATAATAGCAAAACAATTATCATAATCATGTCCATATTGTTTGCAATGGGAACAAACCCCCCTTTCTCCCTACTTTCTCCACGGCCTCGACTTTGCACCACCATAGCCATCACATCAGGAGGATATTCCGTTTCACGAGATATGGTCTTCACTCGTTCTTCTTAAATAACCATTGAGTAGGCCTTGTTCAAGGATGGCAATGGATCGTTAGCCAAGATGTTGGATCTAACCGTGCTGTATATCCCATCCAATCCCATCAGAAAATGATGAACCTTTTCTTCTTCTCATCGTTTTTCCAACTCGGCAGAAAGTTGACAAGTGCAGTTCCCACATCTACAAATCGACAACTGGTCAAAATTTGCCAATTCATCCCATATCAATTTCAATTTTCCAAAATAATTGACAATTGTCAATCCTTTCTGTTTGCAATCTACAAGATCAGATCGAAGTTGTTGAATTCTCGGACCATTGGCCATTGAAAATCTCTCTCGGATATCATCCCACAAATCCTTTGCCACCTTGACATGTGATATGGTGGATCGGAGAGTTGGTTCAATGGTATTGTGGATCCACGAAACTAACAACGAGTTAATGGTCCACCAATCTTCAATGTCGTCCGACGTATCACCGAGTTTTTTAATCGATTTGTCAATAAATCTGAACTTCTTCCTGGCACGTAACGTCGTTCGGAAAGAGCGAGCCCATTCTTCATAGTTTTCTCCCTATAATTGTACTTGAGTGATTGTAATTCCAGGATTATCAAGCGAGGTAATATCATACGGAGAAATCGTTTTCCATACAACAGTCCCTTAGCCGAATTGATCACCGGAACCACCTTTTCTACCAGCCATTTGCAGATCTTACAAGTTCAAAACCGGCTCTGATACCATGTAAAAATCAATAGAATGATTGTGGGAATTTTCTATGTCTTTCATTCCTCTGATGCAAAACCATATATACACGGTAAATACAAAAGATAGAAACCAAAAATCTCTCCTAAACTTTAGCACCTAATCTCCTAGTAAAAAGGAAACAGATATTTACATTAACTATAATACATATCTACAAAATAATTCCTAATACTACCGTATCAAATGAATGCACCTTGGTAACTTTGAAAAGGCCCTCCTACTTGACGACGAACTTCCTGACCGAGCCTTGAACTTTAGAACTTTGTTATCTTCATGGAATTATTTCCTCAAAATTTGTTTGTCACGAATTATTTTTAGCTTGTCTTTGTAGATTCTGGCATTGTCATAAGACTCAAGTCTCATCTCTTCAAGCTCTTAGAGTTGCATTGTCCAGTTTTCAAGTGAAGATTCAAGGTCTGCATTACATGTCTTGATTGCCTAATAAGATTTGTGATCGATCTCCATAGGTAGATGGCAAGACTTGCCATAGAACAACCGAAAAGAAAACATGCCTATAGGGGCCTTGTAGGCAATCCTGTAAGCCCACAGCACCTCCTCGAGCCTTTCATTCTAGTCTTTTTAGGATGGTTTCACAATCTTTTCTAGTATACGCTTCACTTCTTGATTGAAGGCTTCAACCAACCCATTTGTCTGAAGGTGGTAAGGAGTGACCAGCTTATGATTAACTCCATATTTAGCAAGTAAAGACTTGATAGTCCTATTGTAGAAATGTCTTCCTTGGTCACTGACAATTGTTCTTAGAATGTCGTACCTACAAAAGATATTAGCACGTAAAAACTTGGCAACAGAAGAAGCATCATCTTTCCTAATTGGCACTGCCTCTACCCACCTAGACACATAATCTACTGCAAGTAATATATATGAAAACCCAAATGATTGAGGAAAGGGGCTCATAAAATCCATGCCCCAAACATCAAAAATTTCACAAAAATGCATGGGTCTTAGAGCATTTCATGCTTTTTACCCAGACTCCCAATCTCTGACACTTACCACAAAACTTGCAAAAAGCATAAGCATCTTTGAATAATGTAGGCCAGTAAAACCCACACTCTAAAACCTTCCGAACAATCTTATTAACACTAAAATGCCCCATGTAAGATAAAGAATGTGCAAAGGTAAGGATAAAGTGGATTTCATTATTAGGAACACATCGTCTGATAATCTGGTTGTTGCATTGTTTCCAAAGAATTAGATCATCCCAGGTATAGTATCTTGCCTCCCTCTTTAGCTTATCAGCCTGAAACTTAGACATAGAATGAGGCATAAGATCAGTAACAATGTAATTAACAATATTAATTTTTAACCGCCAATTCAAAAAGTGAAAAATCAGGAAAAGAATCAACAGTAAGATCAAAAGAGTCAACTCCCTCAATGCCTTCAGGTAATCGACTAAGGTGGTCAGCCACATGATTCTCTACTCCAGCTCTGTCTCTGATTTCAATATCAAACTCTTATAGCAACAAAGCCCATCTAAGCAGTCTTGGTTTACACTGGGGCTTCTTGAACAAGTACCACACCGCTGCATGATCTATAAAAACAACCACTCAAGAGTTTATCAGATACTGTCTAAACTTATCTAAAGCAAAGATTATAGCAAAAAGTTTCTTCTCGGTTGTGGTATAATTCACTTGAGCAGAGTTAAGTGTCTTGGAGGCATAAGCTATCACTTTAGATCGCTTTTCCTCCCTCTGACCAAGCATAGCACCAACTGCCAAGTTAGAAGCATCACAAGACAACTCAAAGGGCAAATTCCAGTTAGGTGCAGCCAGAATAAGAGGTGAAATAACCAAGGATTTCAAAGTGTTGAAGGCATGTCTACATTTATCATCAAAGTGAAAATCAATATCTTTTTTCAACAATGTAGAAAGAGGTAAAATAATTGTACTAAAATCTTTTACAAAGCGCTGATAAAACCCCGCATGCCTTAAGAAAAACCTCAAATCTTTTAAACAAGTAGGATAAGGAAGTGAAGAAATGATTTCAATCTTGCCTCTATCAACCTCAATCCCCTTTTAGGAGATGCGATAACCTAACACTATGCCACTATCTACCATAAAATGACATTTCTCATAATTCAAAACTAATCTTTTTTTAATACATCTACCAAGAACATGTTCAAGACTAAACAAGCAATCATCAAAGATATCACCATAAATGATGAATTTATCCATAAAAACCTCCATATTTTGCTCCAATAAATCACAGAAGATCGCCATCATATACCTTTGAAAGGTTCCTGGAGCGTTACACAACCTAAATGGCATCCTTCTATAATTGTAGGTACCAAAATGGCGTGTCAAAGTAGTCTTATCTCGGTCTGCAGGTGCAATCGACACTTGGAAGTAATATGAAAAGTCATCCAAGAAACAATAGTGAGATTTCCCAGATATTCTTTCCAACATTTGATCAATGAAAGGTAATGGAAAATGATCCTTCCCAGTTGCTTCGTTCAACTTCCTATAGTCTATGCACATTCTCTAAATATTTTGAACTTTTGATGGAATAAGTTCATCACTCTCATTTCTCACTACTGTGATACTGCTCTTTTTCGGTACCACCTGTACCGAACTCACCCATTTACAGTCTGATATGGCATATATGATCCTCACACTCAATAACTCAGATACTTTTTTCTTAACCACATCATGAATAAGAGGATTTGATTTCCTTAGTGGCCACTTAACTGGCTTGGACTTGTCAGCCAAAAGGATTTTGTGTGTGCAAACCAAGGGATCGATTCTTGGTTTGTCCCCTAAAGACCAACCTATAGCCCTCCTATACCTTTTTAACACAGAAACTAATCTCTCTTTTTCAGAACTACTCAGAAAACTGGAAATAATAACAGACAATTTGCAATCATCAGCAAGAAAGACATATTTCAAGTTAAGAGGAAGGGGTTTCAATTCTAAATCAAGAGGTTGCACAATAGAAGGAACCAGCTTTGGTATATCAAATGCATTCAGTGTGAGTGGTGCATCCATATGGCTTGGGGGAGAGGATATAAGCTCAGTGCGGCATATATGTCCTCCACTTCTCGATTCAGTGCCACCATCAGATGACCTGAAAACAACAGAATTAGGGTCAGTTTGATCAATAGAAAAAGAAAGTGAATCAGAAGTGAGAGTGGTATTAAAAGGGGTTAGAGCAGTAACAAGATCACTACTATCCTCTTCTAATATTCCAGCGCCACTTAAAAGAGAAACTACGTTTGTAGCTTATATAATAGCTTCTTTACAATCAGTTCTTACAAAATCAAGAAACACACCTTTCTCGAAGCTATCAAGTACAGAATCAGCTGTAATATCAAAATAAAAGGATGCATCAAAATTTTGCAGAATGCAAAGCCAACTATCTATCTTTAAACAATAGACACATGAAATGTCACCCTTACATGCACAAAAATCATAAGAATGGATGAAGGATAAACAAGTAAGTGCATCATAATGATTCACACCTATACTATACCAGTCGGGCTCATGCACATCAGTCTCATGCAAATCTTCCACATTATTATCATGAAATTCAATCACATTAATACCCAAATAAGAACAATCTTCATATACATGGCTCATAGCTTCTGAAAGATTAAATTGCACTTCTTGATCTCCAATTAAGATACTCTCAGTAAGAAGCTCATTAGTCATATCCATGACATAAAAGTCAGTTGGGAAAACAAGACCTTTGACTTGCACAAGGATATCCTCTATAACGCCTTTAGGGTATCTCACTGTCTTATTAGCTAGACCAAGCACTACACTAGTGTCTTTCAAAGCTTCAGTACCTAAGGTCTTATAAACAGAGGTCGGCATGACATTAATTGCTAAACCTAAGTTAAGTAGGGCATGAGAAATAGTAGTTCTACCTATGATACAGGGGATAGTGTAAGAACCTAGGTCTTTGCATTTAATGGGCAACTGTGGCTTAAGTAAGACACTAACACTCAACCCCAGTTGAATTCTCTCACTATGCCTATACTTTTTCTTATTTGTACATAGGTCTTTCAAGAATTTAGCATACTTAGGCATCTTTTTAATCAATTCGAGCTATAGAACATTCACCTCAAGTTTGCTAAACATTTTAAACAATTCATCATTGTCTTTCTTGTTAGCAATCTTTTTACTAACTAGGTAAGAATTTGGAAAAGGCAAGTCATAAATGTTTACCTCATCATCTTTGGAGTCGGAATGTGATCCTTCCTCTATTGGTCTCTTCATGATAGTTGCTGCCTCTTCATCATTTTGGATCACTGGTTATTTTCGAGACTTCTCCATGAACTTCTTTTCTTGTAGACTTTCAGATTGAATAGAAGCTTTCTTCTCAACTTGGGAGGTTTCTTAAGTAGTGTTAGCAGGAGGAGACTCAACTTCTATTTCCTCATTTACCAGTTCTTTATCCTTTTCATTCTCTTTGATTTTTACTTTCTTAGCACCAATTTTCTTACTGCTTCTCAGTGTGATTGCATTCAAAGATTTAGGATTTATCATTATATTGAAGGGTATAGAACCACTACTCTTTGCTTGTTGTTCACTTAAGTTGTTGGAGATTTGAGTAACAAAAGTGTTCAAGTTCTCATGCTTAATCCCTATTTGCTCCAATTTAGAGAACATTTTTTTAGACATGAGTCCATCTTATTCCCCATAGCATTCAACTTAGTATCGATTTGTGTCTTCTCATGATCTAATCTTGAACTAATCCCGGCAATGCCTTTCATAATCATAACAAATTCATCACCCTTAGAAAAGGAAGATGATATCCCTTGATTAGACATCATTTGATTGGAAGAATTTCCTTGAGTGTTGCCTTGATCCCCACCCTATCTAAAATTAGGGTGATGTCTATAACCTGGATTAAAGGTGTTGGAGTAGGGATCCCTCTTTTGATATTGGCCATTCTTATTTTGGTAGAGGGCAGAAACTTCTTCATATCTAGCACAATTATTGGAGGCATGCATCATAGACCCACAGTACTCACAACTGGCTATTATAGCTTGAGAATGACCCACTGAATTAACTTGCTTGGCCTTCACATTGTTCTCTAAAATATTAAGTCTTTTCTCCACTTAGTTATCTAAAAAAGCAATTTTGGTAAGAATATCTTGGGAAGAAACCGAAGAGGTGTTATACACCTTCCTTGTGTCTCCAGATTGAGGGTCATTGTTAGCCATCTTTTAAAATAGGTCCCATGCAGCAGTGGGACTCAATTCTATGAGCGAACCATTTGCTGCGGCATGAATTGAGGGCTTATGATATGAAAGGAACCCTTCATAGAGAGAGTTTACCATATCATTCTTTGAAATATTGTGGTGTGGACAATGGGCTAAAAGTGTGATGAACATTATCCAATATTCATGCATGGATTCATTATCTCGTTGCACAATATTAGTTATCTCCTTTTTTAGCCTCAAAGTTTTAGAGGTAGGAAAATATTCATCTAAGAATGTTCCTTTCAACTAATCCCAGGTCAATGTGGTGAATTGATGAGGTAGTGTGTAAAGCCACTACTTGGCTTTGCCTTCTAAAGTGAAGTAGAATGCTCTCCTCAATACATCTTCAAGATTTGTCATGGGTAATTTCATAGAAGAACACACCATATGCATAGTCTTCAAATGCCTATGTTGATCATCACGTGCAAAGTCATAGAATCTAAGTAAGGAAGAAATTAATGCTCCTTTAATTTGAAAGTTCATATCTTCAGCGCAAAAGCCATAAGGGTCATAATCAACATTGAAATTATTAATCTCTCTCATACTTCTATTATCCTCACCATTATTCTCTAGGTTGTTCTCGCTATATCTGTTGTTCCCATTAGGCCCATCATGTTTATTATTAACATTATCACCATCCATAGTATCTTGCTATAATTCAAAATTACTAACAAATAAGTGTTCACTAGAGGTAGCTCTCTCACTAATTTCTTGTTCACTAGACGACAAACTTGACTCTTATGAAATATGTTCCTCCTTAACAAGAACTTGACTTATCCCTTCTAGTCTCCTCTCTCTTCTAATTTTTCTCAGTAACCTTTCAAGTTCAAGATTTAAAAGATTCAAAGTTAAAGCCCTATCACTCATAGGCATAAACAATAACAATAAGAATGAGATGCAAAAATGACTTATACAACAAGATTCAAGTTAAAAAAATGGAAGAATCTAACGAGTGCAAGTGTGTGTGTATGAATATATGAATATGGATGACGATACACTTTATAGTGTATGAAATAGTGTGAAAACCTATAATATGCACAATTAATCAAATAATGTCGAAAACTTCACCAATATGCATAAAGGAGCAATTTTTCCAAAACTTGACTTGGAGAATGGATCTCTACACTCAAGAAAGCAACTGAGTAGGCTATAATTAAACAAACAAGAGCAATGTAATCCAATAACAGCAACGAAGTCAAAGAGTGACCCAAAATTTTTATCTAGCCAAGAAAATGTAAAATGCAAATTGAAATAGACTATGCAATACCAATGTAAGTACGAGGCTCAATAAACAAATCCCAGCCAATGTTGCTTGACACTTAATTACTAGGAACCAATTTCTTGGTTCTTCGGTAACGACGCTACTTAAAATAACCTTAAATTCGATGTCAACTTGGGTTTACTCCAAAATTTAACTAAGGATTGTATAGAGTGCAACCTCGGGTCATTCTCTCTGAAGAACCAAAAAAATGAAATTAAAATCCTAAGTAACTAGATGCAATGTAGCCTAAACTATGGAATGGGTGCGATTTGATCAGTTACCACTAAAAATTGCAATGAATTAGAATAAACATAAAGGACTTATTTTGATATTTTAAATTTAAAATCAGTAGTATGAAATGGTAGTGAGTGAATGTAATAAAAAGAAAAACACAAGTAATTAACAATGATAAACACAATCTTCCAGTTCAATAACGTAGGCAATCATCACTCAAATAGATATTGAAGTTAAAACAAATGAATCAAGAGTTATAATTAACCCTTTAATCCAACAACTAAGCCACCTCAATTTGTAACAAAAAAAAATCCAAAATCCCAATCTACTAACTGCCATCATAATAGTAAAATAGAACCAAGGATATTAAAACCCAATGCTCAATTTTTACTTAACAATTAAGAAAACAGAATTAATACCAGCAACTGATATAACAATCCAATCATTCAAGCCACCTTGAATAATCACAAAATATTCACTAAATCTCAATACAAAGTCTTGACCCAAAACAAAGTAATGAAATTAAACCAAAATCAGCACAATATCAGTTGTTAAATAATAACTAACAACAGAAATCTTTCAATTCAAAGAAGTAATCCATACATAACTTCAAATAATTAAATAGTTATCCTAAGGCTTAGGAATTACTAAATAATCAAATGGATAAAAGATAAATTCAGCTTAAACTCCCCTTCGAAAACCCAAGTTCTTGCCATTGCCATTGAATCAGAGGATTAGGATGAACTAGTCGCGAAAACTCATGGAAGACGCTATCAACAATGAGCTTTGGTGGTCAGCCATAGAAAAGGGAAGATAATGGTTTTGGATTTGTGGGATATGATGGTTTAGATTTTTGTGGGAGATGAGGACCACCAACTAAACCTAGGTCCCTATTCTTTTTAGAACACCCCCGTCCATTCTCCCTTATCACGTTGTCGTTTTTTCTTCTCTGCTCGGACCACGCACCTCTCCTCTCTTCACATTCTCAGACCACGCACGCCTCCCTGTAACTGGATGTGGCTATTTTATTTTATGATTTTTGGTCCACCTTCCTGTTCACTCAAAACCCTTGCAAACCTCACTCTATGTTGTCGTTTCTTCTCTTTTTTTCTAGACCATGCACGCCTCTCTCATTTCTCTTCCACGTTGTCGTTTTCTCTTCTTTTTCCAGAACACGCACGCCTCTCATTTCTCTTCTAAGCTATCTAGATCACGCACGCCTCTCATTTCTTTTCCACGTTGTCGTTTTCTCTCATGTGATGCTTGCACTTATGCTTCTCTTCTCCAGCTGTTTTAATGCCTTAGATCACTATTTCTTAATCTTTTTTAACTTTAATTTCTCCAAGTACGCTACAATAAAAAATATAAATAAAGTAGCATCAATTGTCCAAAATTAATTTATCACAGTTAAACACAAATTAAATGTAAGGTGCAATAATTCAAATAATAATTAAATAATTTCATAAAGACCAATTATAATAACAAAAACTCATCCAATTGATATAAAAATATATATAAATAAATGATTTTGTGAAGATACTTTAAAGAAACCAAAGATTATATGTTGACATATAGAAGAGACAACAATCTAACCCTCATAGGGTATACAAATTCTGATTTTGTTATGTGTCCCGATGATAGAAAGTCCACTTAAGGTTATATTTTTTAATGTTAGCAGATGATCTAGTATCATGGAAGAGTGTCAAGCAGACATTAGTGACTTTCTTAACTGTGTATACAGAGTTTGTAGCATGTTACGGGGCTATTTCACAGGTCATTTGGCTCAAGACCTTGATTTATGAGTTGCCTGTAGATAATTTTGTGATTAGACTCATTCGGTTGTATTATGATAATCTTGTTGCTATGTTGTTTTTAGTAACAACAATAAGAATATCACAGAGCCTGAGTATTTAGAGGTCAAATACTTGACCATATAAAAGTTCATACAAAAAGGTGATATTTAGGTGGAACATTTAAGGACTGAGGGAATGTTAGTTGATTGTTTAACTAAAGGACTTCGCCCACGTGTATTTGAAAGACATGTATATAGTATGGGTGTATTGAAGTCTTTTGACGCTGTTAGTTAGGGATCATTATGTTTGCTCCTTGTGTGTTTGTACATTATGATGTATTATGATAGCATGGTTGTTAATCAATAAAGATGATCATCGTTTATCCTCAACCATATGTATTATTATACATTGTCATAATACAAATGAAAGTCTTAAGAGTTGTTTCAATCGTAAGCATTTTTAAAGATCATTGGGTATATATACAGATTAACCTTGAGTCTATTTCATTAGGACACATACGTTTCAATAGTATAGCCATTGATATGACATAATATAGGGGATATAAGTTTTTTTAATCCCATAAAGGTGTTCTCTAAGGTAATTTAGCATTCAATGAGAGAAAATAAGATTTTTCTTATGCAATTTAGCATTTGGTGAGAGAAAACAAGATTTCTCTAATGCAGTTTAGCATTCGGTGAGAGAAAACAATATTTCTTTGATGCAATTTAGCGTATTCAATTTAGCATAAAATTTAGAGAAATCGAGAAGTACAAATAGAAAGATCATACATATTAGATCATACAGGTATTATCCTTGTTTATCACACTCAATTTTCTCATTCATATTAGTAAGGTATTAGACATGTATGATTATATTAGACCTGTGTCATACATGACACATGTGTTTGATATTTTTAGGTATCGAAAGCCTTACGGGACAGAATAATGAACTTTTATTATTTTTGGATCAAACTTGGTACCAATACAATAACGTGACTTAACTATATTTTTAAACTGGTTTTAAACTTGAGGCAATAACGCCATTCATTATTATCCAAGGGGGAGAATGTTTGATATTTTCCCAGTTGGTGGATAATAATTAATTGTATTTTATCAGTTTTCTAATAATGTATCAGTTAAATTAAGTAATTTGATCCAAATAAAGATAATAAAGTCACCCAATAAAGGATCTGGGTTAATGGATCAAAGTCTAGGAAGAAAATGAACCTCAATCAGTGTGGATCAGACCTATATTGAGCCTGTGATAGAGAGACACAATAGGAATGTTATATATAGAAGTTAAGGTCTTCTGTAACTATTGTAGCAAATCATGAACATACGGATACTCTGACTCATTCAGAGGTTTACGTATATAGAAAACTACAAATAGTCTTTAACGCATTGCGGTGAGCAACTCTAGTGCAAGTTTTAGTAGATTCACACTCGTTTCGGTCTTAAAAAACTCTGCCAAAAATTATGAAACTAAAATCAGGTATTTTTTTACATTTATTTCCCTTTTACGTGTAACTAAGGCTCATGTTTTGTCTTATAAGATATTGTAAGAATAAGAAACGCGTTTTGCAGATGGGATATCTAATAATGTGCCCTTTTATTTGAACGACCAAATCATGCACGTAAAATGGTAAAAATTGACGCTATGTACAAGAGAACATAATCAGTTAGTTTCTAATACTTCTTTCACACAGCCTGATCAAGATCCATTCTACAATATGTCTCTTATGCACCTACATTATTTCACTAAATTGCAGAGTTTGGTAAATGATGATATATAGTCCCCTGCAGATTGCCAGCTCCCTCCACGACTAGCAAGTCATCATACTGAACTTTCAGACAATTGGCAGATGCCAGCTAAACCTTACACCTGAACCAGCACCCTCGAATTCCACTATCTTGACATAGTAGCTCTATCTTCTCATCCACCTTGAAAGGCAAAAGAAACAGGGATTGGGGGGGCTACAAACTCAACTCCTTGTATCTTTCTCAATAGCCGTATTTGCAGTTTTGGATAAGTTGGTTCATGGTTAGCAGTTTGGTTTTCAAGGACTGAATCTCTAGGACCTGAACAGCATCCAAGCCCATCATCTCCATCAGTACTTCTAAAACTCTTGCCCCACACTCTCCTATAATTATCATTGCAGGTCAATTCTTCTTTCGCTTCTCTTTGTTTGGGGACTAAAGTTCCAGCCAACAAAGAAAGGAGTGGTTGATTAGAGTAACCACTCCATTTATGAAGAGCAAAAGGCTTTACCTTATTTTTCTTAAGTTGCCTACAGCCCATGCAAACGTCCGAGTTAGAAGTGTGTGGACCAACAGCCTCATATTTCTCATAATGCCTAGGAGTTAAGACTGTTTGCAAGGCCAGTAACACAATAAGCACTGATCAATTGGACATTATGTGATCGGAAAACTTCCCTGGGATGTGGATTCAGTTGAGGAATTACATCCTTGACTTCCTGGCTGTGGTGAAACCACCGCACTTTCCACTTCTTCTGTCCCTTCTTGTCTTCATACATGTCCTCCAAGTATATACATTAATAATAAATAGATAAATAAGTAAATAAACAAAGCAATTGAGACGCTTAGAGTCCAATAAGAAACCTTGTCTTCATAATTTTAGTTTCAGTGAGCTCTTACGTTAAAAAGATAATATATAATCTGTCCCGAATCTTGCGTGTGAACAGACCTTTGTCTCCAAAAACGTAAGCATAACCTATCGCCGTCGGTCCACACAATCCCCACCTTGGTGACCACTTGTATGATGTCACAATCCCAACCTTCGTGGGTACGATGTAATGTAACTAACGGTTATAAATCTAAATCAATTCGGTCCATTAAAAATTTTCAAAGTCTAAAATAAAACAAAATACTGTAGTCAAACGATGGCTTCTTGAATTTCTATGTGATTGGGCTGGGCTTAAAAAAAGTATAGAAACAACTAACTCAGAACCATCTCTGCAGAAATGGGAACTTCATCTCTATCCCCTTCAATGTTGACAATCTCCTCAACTTTGGGATCTGCAGCGTTTTTCCCCAAGAAAATTGGGACTCCAGCTTCCGTTGTCACTCGTTCTTCCACTTCCCTAAACCAGCCTACCAAGGTTTACTGCAGAAAATCTGAACCTGAGAGCACAGGTGCTACAACGAAAAGAACATTACCAGGGCCAATGAAACTGCCCATCATTGGCAATTTGCATAACCTGGTTGGTTCACTACCACACCATGCTCTTAGAGACCTTGCTAAAGAACATGGACCCATCATGCATCTGCAACTCGGCGAGGTTTCTACTGTTGTTGTATCATCAGCTGAGTTAGCTGAAGAAGTACTGAGGGTGCAAGAGATCTCCTTTGCCCAGAGGCCTAACGCATTAGCCTCCACAATTCTGGTCTACGGTGGTTTAGACCTTGTCTTTGCTCCATATGGTGAGTACTGGAAGCAAATGAGGAAAATTTGCATGACAGAACTCTTAGGTCCTAAAAGGGTTCAGTCCTTCTCTTCTATCCGTCAAGATGAGGTCAACAACCTCGTCGAATCGGTCCGATCCTCCATAGGAAGTCCGATCAATTTTAGCCAAATGATATTGTTGTTGACAAATAAAGTAGTTTGCAGATCGGCATTCGGTAGCAAGTGCTCAGAGGATAAGCAAGAGCAAGTTGTAGAAGGTTTGAAAGAAGCGACGGAGCTAGCTGGTGGGTTTAATATAGATGATGTGTTCCCTTCATTGGAGTTTCTTCAAGGAATAACTGGGATGAAAGCTAAACTTGTAGCCCTTCAAGATCAGTTGAGCGAGGTATTGGATACAGTCATAGAGGAGCACAGAGAGAGATTGAGGACTACAGGCAAAGGCGGTGGTGAATCAGGACAGGATGATCTTCTCGATGTTCTTTTAAGGCTTCAGGAGTCTGGCAACCTTGAGTGTCCTATCACTAGAAACAGCCTAAAAGCCGTCATTCTGGTTAAATTTCTTGTTTCTTTCACTTGTAAAATCTTTTCAAAATAGAACCATAGTAATTTCATAGTTCATCATCTGTTCCAGATACTTAATTTTAAGGCTGTTTCTTCTGATTCGTGAACCTTGACATGAAACTAATTGGCCCGATGAATTTCTTGTGCAGGATATGTTCGTTGCTGGAACTGATACTTCCTCACTAACATCAGAATGGGCAATGGCTGAAATGATGAAAAACCCTCACGTGTTGAAGAAAGCACAAGCCGAAGTAAGACAAACCTTCAGAGGAAAGAAAGCGATCACAGACACAGATGTCGAGG
>JANVCQ010687981.1:0-14209 GCA_025531925.1 Erythroxylum plowmanianum | reverse complement strand
ACTCATCTTTGTTTTTCCAAGTCACCCCTTTCGGGTCTACTATTCACATGAAATCAGAAAGTGAAGCTGAAGTAATTAGGTCACACCCTCTTCTAGAAAAGTATTCCTTTATGCCTTATGAATCCATTGGCACCAAAATCACTCAACTTGGTTTAGTAATTAGGAAGATATACCTCAAACAGTTTTGGATTGTTCTTGTCCAAAACAATGTACTATTCACAAATTTCATCTGAAATTTAAACATCTTAGAGACTGAATTAGATCCCAAGTTCTTCATACCA
This sequence comes from Erythroxylum plowmanianum, assembly GCA_025531925.1. Classification (NCBI taxonomy): domain Eukaryota; kingdom Viridiplantae; phylum Streptophyta; class Magnoliopsida; order Malpighiales; family Erythroxylaceae; genus Erythroxylum; species Erythroxylum plowmanianum. The sequence goes on along the minus strand of JANVCQ010687981.1, from coordinate 13,928 downwards.
TTTGTAGCTCCATGTCTCTAATTTACTAAAAATCAAAAATCACCTCATTTGGAGCTCTAGAGATCAAGATATCATCAAACTACTGAATTATGTTTAGTAGAATAACCTCAGTTTATACTATTTAAGAATATACTCACTATATCCGTTCCACTATTTCACTCAATATTTCTCAATTTGATTCAGAAGGCTATGATTTTTTTTGTAGAGATGTATAGCAATGTCTTACCAGTCCAATGATTCAAGAATCGGATCATTTGGATGTCTAGATAGGGAGTTATGACCAAAAGAATCCAACATGCTCCTGTCTTTACTCATATTGTACATGTTTTGGCGCAAATGCCATAACCTTTTCTACAAATGTCGTACTGACTTCGTTTTTAGTTTATTTGAAAGAAGACTTCTAGATCTACAACTTTCATACGGAACTTGAAGCAAGATTCAGCCTCTAAAAGGATCAAAAATAGGACAGAATATGACACTACAAACTAAGACGATGCAGAAAAGGGCAAACTAAGATGGTCAAACTGAGACGCAAAAAGTCAAACTAAGACAACGAACAGTAACTGAGACGATAGGATGAACAGTAACTAAGACGGTCAAATCGAGATGCAAAAAGTCAAACTGAGATGATTAATAGTAACTGAGATGATAGGATGAACAATAACTGAGACGGTCAAACTGAGACACAAAAAGTCAAATTGAGACGAAGCAAAATGAGACGATAGTGACGTCATTCTAAGATGATGCAACCTTATAATTTGTAATGCTCATATCTTTCAACTCTGATATCCAAAATTTACAAACTTTATATCGTTAGAAATCTGGGACAATTATCTAAAACTTCTAAGAAGACAATTTTGCCAAAATCTATCTAGATTAATCTAGATTTTCTTCCAAAGTCAGAACACGAATTTTTACCTTCAGCTCCCAATGTACTGGATCCAGTTTTCACTTCGTGACAATTTTTTAGACTCTTAGAGACAGAATTGAAATTTGATGTCTTCATATGAAATATAGCTATATATCTCTAGGTTAATCTAAATTAAGAATCATCACATTTGGACAACTAGAGAAAACGTTGTGGATAAAATACTAAAGCATATTCAATAAACATTTTCCAGATTTTCAAACTTTCAATATTTTACATCACCAAAACACCAAAAAATTTTCAAAAACTAATTTAACACTGTAACTGAATTTATTTCCTCCCAACCACCCAGTATTTATGAATATACTCTTAAATGTCACTTTCCATGCAGATGACAGTAACTCCTCAACTTTCTTTCATAAATCACCAACTGTAAAGTATTTATTCACTACTTACCTGTCTAAAACTCCAAAATCTTCAAGCACTAAACTCCAAGCAATTTAAGTATTTCATGGTGTACAATGGCCAGCTTCTGGTTTTTCTTAGGGTAGAAGACATAAATAGCAAGGTGGCTTAGTGTAAGAAGGAAAACAGAGAAATCTCTTAGAAGGGGTTAGAAGGAAAACTATGTATGTGGGAAGGAAATGTAAGAAGATGGCCATCAAGAATGAACCTAGACATATAACTTAACTTTTCAAATGTCAAAAACAGTAACCTACATCTTAGCAAAGTACTAAGCCTAAGTGACACTTGTCACTTCCCTCACATCAAACTCTAACTTAGTTTCTTTTGAGACTAACTCCCTTAACTTTCATCTTTACAATTCAACTATCTCCAAAACTCAATTTGATGTCTTTTTTCTATTCTCCAAAATTTTCCAAAAATTTATGCCTAAATTCACCAAAATTCACAATTACAATATTCTTACTAACCAATAGACTTTCCATATAAATAAATTCAAAATTTTCAAATCACCCAAACATCATAACTCAATCAATTTATACCCGAAATTATTCATGAATGCATGTACAATTATTTTCATGTGCCATGATTTCACTATTCATATGTAGGTGTGTAACATAATATGCATGAACATGGAGATGCATTTCTAACTCTCATAATCACTCACATTTACCATTTTAACCTTCCCACAAATAATGGGATGTTACAAAAGTGATCCTTTTTAGTTACTTTGTTGTGCTTGCGATAGTCAATACATACTCTCCATCAGGTGATTGTTCATGTGAAAATCATCTCACCACTTTTACACTCCACTATAGTCATTTCTCCTTTCTTCAAAACGTATTATACCGGGTTGAACCATTCACTATCTTATATTTGTTAAATGATACCTACATTTTGCAATTTTTCTACTTCTTTCTTGACCACTTCTTTCACATTAGGGTTTAACCTTCATTGACATTCCCTCACTGCTCTACTTCCTTCTTCGAGGTTGATCATATGCATAACTACATTTGGACCTATACAATGTATGTCGAATATCTTCCATCCCATGGCCTTCATCTGCTTTCTAATGATTTTCACCATCTTACTCTCTTATTCCCTATCTAGTTGGTTAGAAATAATGATGGGAAGAGTTTGGCACTCACCTAGAAAGGTACACCTTATGTGTGTGGGTAAAGGCTTTAACTCTAGATTTAGTGGCTTTTTAGTGGAGGGTAGTATAAGTGCTTCGTCTTACTAGTATGTGTTAATATACTGGAGCATCAAACTCATTCATTTCTCCTTCATCCTCCATCTCAACTTCATCCTCCATCTTAGTTTACTCAAATTTTACTTCTTCAAAGCAACTCTCCCCCTGCTCTTTAATACATTCATCCATTATATCGATCTTTATGAAAGAGTTGTTTGCTTTCAAATTTTTTAAGACTTTGTTCAAATTGAACTCCACATGATCATCAGCAATCCAAAGAATCAATTTACCTTCATAAACTTCAATCAACACTCTCCCATTGTTCATGAATGGTTGTCTAAGAATTAGTGGACATTCCTATCCTCTTCGAAATCTAGGATCATGAATCCCATAAGAATAATGAATTTATCTACTTTAATGATAACATCTTCTACCACACCAAACAATCTATTAATTGAACGATCCACCAGCTAAATGAGCATTAAAGTTGTCTTCATGTCACCTATCAAAGTTTTCTAAAGATTGAAAAAGACATAAGATTTATACTTGCACCTAAATCACATAGATACTTCACAAATTCCAAGTCACTAACTACACTTGGTATTGTAAAACTCCTTGGTTCCTTCAATTTGGGAGGCATGTGACTTGTGATAACGGAACTACAGCTTTCCATCAGTACTACCTTATGTTATCTTCCCAAATGTGTTTATTTGATAATATTTCTTTTAAGATAATATTTCTTTTAAGAACTTCGCGTACTTGGGCATATGTTCCAATGCTTCCAAGAAAGATAAGTTAATTTGCAAAGCCTTCAGCTTCTCTACAAACTTTGCAATGCATCTAATTTATTCTTCTATAATATCTATGGGAATGGAATTTTAGTTGGGTATGGAGGTGGAACAACATAAGGATGGCTGAGGAGCAACATAAGGATGGCTATCATTCTTTTCTTGATCCTTTTTTTGCTTCTTTTGGTCCTCTATAAGGTGGGTTTTAACTTGTTTTTCCTCTAGTTCTTCGAGCTCCTTTCCACTCCTAAATGTGATTTTCTCCCTTGGATTTCCTTTGATATTACTTAGGAGACTCCCCACACTTTTTGTAGATAATCCATTATCATGCTAGCCCACTTGAATCTCCAAATTACAAATAGAAGAGGCATAGCTCTTCACTACTTGCTAGAACTTCTCTTTTAGAACCATAAATTTATAAGTCATCATCTCTAAAAAAATTTCCATCTTACAATCTACTATATTGGACTTCTCTTGCTGGAATCTTGATGGGTTTTGATTCTTTAATTGAGTTTTTGCATTGTCGAATCAAGAAAATTTTAGGTTATTCCTCCACTTAAGATTGTATATGTTAGAATAAGGATTGTTTCCTCCCCGACCAAATTGTGCACCTATGTAGTTGAGTTACTAAGTTTTTTTGTTTTGCATTAAGAAGTAATCAGCTATAACATGATTATCTTGCCTACATAACTCACATCCGTGTTGAATTACTTTAAGTGAATCTGAATAGGAGGCTTTTAGGCTATTTAGTTGCTTTGTTAAATTAGCAATTCCAACCTGTGATGTTGTCACTAAATCAACAACAATCACTCCCTTCTAATCCTTAAAGTTTTATTGTTACATGCTTCGATCTGATGTCCAAAGATAACTACTATTTTCCATATCTTCTAACAAATCATCTGGTTCCTTATTTGTTCTCTATAGTAAGGATCCTTCAATATTGCTTCTATGGTACCCCTTATGTGTGGATTAACTTTGTTGTAAAAATTTTGCAATAGGAATTCCTTTGACAGGTTCTGGTGAGTACATTTAGTACTCTTTGCAAATCCTTATACCGCTTTCATGCTTCATATAATGACTACCCCTCATTTTATTGGAAATTCATGATTTCTTTGATATCTTGTTGTCTTCGTGAGAGGAAATTAATTGTTTAGAAAGGCTTGCACCAACTACTCCCATGCTATGAAGTTTGTTAGGTTGAGTGAATGATATCATGCCTCTACTCTATTATTAGGTGTAAAGGGAAATAGCCTAATCTCATCAACATTTTTTGAAATATTATTATATCAAAAGATATCACTTATTTCTAAGAAGTTCCCCAGATGAGCGTTGGAATCTTCATTAGCCAACCTATATATTGCAATTGGTTTGCAACATATTCAACAATGTTAGTTTGATATTGATTGAAGTTGCTTACACTGGTGGTCGAGTAATTCCTTATTATATTGTATTGAACCATATCATCATGAAGTCCATAAGAGTTATCTGCTCATCTCTGTTATTTAATTCTTGCACCATTGTTCTTTCTATCTCTTCTTAGTGTTTCGCTCTTCGAATTTCTTTTTCTTGCCTTATGATGTCAAGAGTTGGAGTTTCTTTCACCTTGCTTGAACTTTAAGTGATTCTTATGTTCATGCAATCGCAAGCACACAAGAATGGAAAAAATTCCTTAAATCAAAGGAGTTAAAAATCATCCTAATGCTAAAATCCCCAACAACGACACCAAAAACTTATTAAGGAAGCTTTATATATAACAAAACTCTTAATAGCTGCAAGTGTACAAACCATATCATTTAATATTAAGGTTGTCATTCCCACGAGGATTTATAAACACCTAAATGATTTAAATCTAACTTTGTATAAGGTAATACGAAATTGATTTGAATTAAATTTAAATAAAATAAATTTAAATAAATAATCAAATAATAAGAGAGCTACCAATAAAATTAGGGTTTGATCAAAGGTGAATACTTAGGAACTATTATTTCCTTATTTTGACTCCTTTAATTTTGTTGATTCAATTTATGTTTAATCTTAGATTTCCTAAGGTTTTGATTACTCTCTTTCAAGATCTAATCAATCAACCCTAATTGAATTCGATAATTATAGATTTGAAATCTCTCAAATCACAAAACTATTCCTAACTTATTCAATTAGATCTTAAACAATTTATTAGATAATTAATTTTACAACCAAGATTCTTCAATTGATAGTTATTTTGATAATTGTGGGTATTAAATTGCTAATTCTCATTGTAAAACCTAATACTAATTACATTGATTCACTCTTTTGATTTATTATCAAGTATAAGCACGATAATTATCACAAACATCTAAAGTATATTGAAATCAACAATAATTATAGTTCATAAAATAATTCCTAATTTAGATTAGAAATCCGTAGACATGTTAAACATCATAGAAATCCAATTACCCATTAAGTATATGGAAGAAAGTAAAAGGAAAAGAATAAAAACTATTTTGACTCCTTGGTTTAGAATGTTGGAATTTTCTGAAGCTCTTCTTTGATCTCTCCACTTTCGATCTACTTTATTTTATGGCTACTACCTTTTTCCTTATGTTTTTTTGTGTTATTATATAGTTCATCAAAGTTCTAGGCTTGTGTCTAGGCTTTTTTTTACTTTTTTCGGTTCAAAAAATAACCCTGAACCCTAGAAACATGTAAAATCTCACAACTAGAAAACCTCTCATAACCTTAGAGTCAAGATCGTGCTCCCTTGATTTAGCCTCTCTATCATGAGTGTGCATTATCATGATAGATGTGTATAGAGCTACATGCCTTTCTGTCATGATCGTACATTCAGCTCTATGCCCATCTATCATGATTGTGCTCTTTATGCACCATCGTGCCTTCCTTCAAGCTCCCTCCATCTTCTTCATTCGTCAATTTCCTAATTTCTAACACTCATAAACACATCAAAAACCTCATGAACATAAAAGTAAGATTGAATTCATGTTTTAAACCATACAAACACTTAGAATGTAAACAAACACTAACAATAACACAATTATAAGCCTGTAAACACTATAATCATCTTAGAAACAATTGAAAACACACAAAAACACATAGAAAACACAGTATGAACTTTCATATCAACCGTGTACATCCCAGAACTCCTAGTTTTTGCTATAAAAAGACGTTATCAGAGGTAGAAGAGGAGGAGGCAAGTTTGAGCATTTTTTAGTCATAAACAACATAAAGAAGAGGTAACTTTGAGCAGAGGAGATGGAAAACATAAAGATTATGTCACAATATCTTATAGGTAATCATTCAATCCAAATTGCAAGAAGATTCATTAAAGAAAAAAGTGAGATTTAGAATATAATTTCTTTGATTTCTATTCGTTCTTCTAAATATTTGTTATTGATTTTGTTTTTTATAGGTAGGAACTAATTTTTTTAGTGCCTAGGTGTGATCACCTAAGTTGTGATGACAATATGATTTGATATTTTGTTCAATTCAATTTTGTTAATTGATTTATTATGATTCAATTATGCATTATATTATTGATCTAATATATTTGGAATATTAGTTCATTATCTGATTTCATATGATTGAGATTGAGAGATCTTTTTATGTGAATAGATTTATCACAATTAGAAGGAGTTGCACGCAAACCTAGAGATAAGTCAACTTAAATCCTCTAGATTAAAGTCAAACCTAATAATGAAATTCATGAATCAATAATGCAATCTTTGAGGTTTTAACTATAAAGATATTTCAGTTAATCAACTGAGGGTTAGTTATTAATAGACTTAAGAAAGATAATAACGTAAGATTAGAATTTTCAAGGTCCAATAATCATACTTTAATTATATGATAAAGTGTTAGTAATTAAGAATTCTTAGGGGATTCATCACTTATGTACTATTTACTTAATATTGACTTTTCGTATTATTTTCCTTTGTCTAAATTCATTATTGTGTCAGTCTTATTTTAGTTGTTTATTTTAATTTTTAATTAAATCCATAAGATAATAGAAAAAAGGATTAATACTAATACTTACCATCCTTGTAGGAGTGACCTATACTTATCAGTGTTAGCTACAGCTATACCATACACCTGTTGTTAAAACTGATAAATCTTTATAAGTATAGAAAGTAGCCAATCACAAACGCACCTCTCGAGTTCTTCTTTTTTAAAAAGTTAATTTTTTAGTTCTTTGAAAAGGGTAATCTTTTGAAAGATGTTAATAAGGCCTTTACATTCTTAATTCCTAAAGGCCTTAACCTTGCTTCCATAAAGGAGTATAGGCTAATTCTTATTGCAATTTTTATATAAAAAATAATTTCAGGAATGTTGGCCAAACAGTTTAGTAGGATTCTGAAATCACTGATAAAGTAAAAATCAAGGAAGAGAAATATGAGACAACATGTTAATTTCACAACAGTTATTCAAGGGTTTTATAAGAAAGAATTCTCCTAGAAATTGTGTCATCAAGGTGTATTCCTATAAAAACTTTTGACTCCATAAGCATGGATTTCATCAAACAACTACTAGAAGTTTATGGATTCCCTAATAAATTTAGAGATTAGGTTACTCAATACATTACCTCAACATCCTTTAAACTATTAGTAAATGGAGAGCTTACACATATTTTTAAGGGAACTAATTGCCTCAGACAAGATGATCCTATATCCCCTTATTTGTTCATCATATATATGGAAGCCTTGACTAATTTAGTGAAGCATAACATCACTATGGACCCAATTTTTTATTGTAAAAGGTTGGGGTTGTTTAACTTGTGTTTTATAGATGATCTACTTTTATTCCCAAGAGCTTAAGATAGACTAGTAAGCATTTTAATGGCTTCTTTACAAAGCTTAAAAGAACTACCTAGGCTATCAGTCAATCTTATTAAGAGTCACTTGATCCTTTCTACATTTTGCTTTTGATCAAGTTGAGTGACTTTTAAGTTTTTTAAATTTTTAACTCCAATAACTCCCATTCTCCTACCATGGTCTCCCCATGTCTACTAAGAGGCTCCAATATAGAGAATGCATACCATTCATTAAAAATGTTCAAAAGAGACCAGGCATTGGTGCAATAATGATATATCCTTTGCTAGAATACTTTAACTTATATAGTAGTACTCAAATCCCTTCATAAATACTAGTCCCTAAAACATCTTTCCTTCCAAAAGCTTGATAAAATAACTAGAGAAGAAGATGAAGTTTCCTATGGAAAGGGAGGAAAAGGGAGATTTCATGTTAAAGTCAATTGGCCAGAGATATACAAACCTATAGAAGAGGGTGGCTTGGGGATTACATCTATAAACTTGAGAAACAAAGTGTTGTTGGTTAAAAAATTATAGAGGTTGGTGGAAGGAAAAGACTCACTCTAAATAAGTTAGATCCATATTATATTCCTAAGAGGTAAAAGCCTATAGAAAATAAAAGCAAGGACATCTTTCTCTTTGTTCCTAAGCCTATAGAAAATAAAAGCAAGGACATCTTTCTCTTTATTCCTTACTCAACTTGTATATAATAGAGATACAATAGGGAGGCATATCAAATGTATCACTAGAAATGGTCACAAGGCCTTACTACTCTTTGATAATTGGACCAAAGTAGGCTCTTTAATGCATTTACAACACAACCAGCTAGTTCTTAGAAATGTATTAGTGGATAGCAAGGTAAAGTATCAAGGTGAACCAATAGGCTAATGTCTCAGTTGAGATCAATCCCACTTTACCTAAGGCTATGTTTGGTTGAATATAAGGTTTTTAATGGAATAGACCGAAATGGAATAGAATGGAGTGAAATGTAAATGGATGTAATATTAGAAAATTATTATTTATGAGGGATGGAAGGATTCATAATGTAATATAGTGCAATATTATTTAGAATAAGCGTTCATAATGTAATATAGTAAAATATTGTTTATCATTTTACATTCCATCGTAAACTCCCAAATCAGAGGTAACTTATTTTTGTTGTTTATGATGGAATGTGATGTAATGTGAAACCCTCCCTTTTCATTCTATTTCATTTCATTCCATTATAAACATTCCTTCTAAACGATAGAATAACATTACATTCAATTCTATTCCTTTAATAAACATCCAACTTGTTGGGCACCGATTCCGGAACCCAACTCTTACGAAATCATGAAGCGTGAGTGTATTCCCATAGGGTTCTTTTCCTGAACCCTTATTAGGCATCATCCCACAAGGGTGGTGTGCCCATGACAATCAACCATCAAAACAAACTTATTACATCAACTCAACCATATTATGAGGAAAGCAATATAAGCATACATGCATAACTGAACTACTTCAATATATCATTTCATTTCTAAAGCAAAGGAGTCTGAAAAACTTTATTTACATATCAAAAGCCACACCATTGGCTTATTACAAAAATACAAATAACAAATTTGCGAAGTTCCCTTAGGCTCTTGATCAATTGAACTTTTAACTATCACCCGAAGAGGGGACAAAAAGGGGGTGAGCTTGACAGCTCGTGGGTAATAGTTTATAATGAAAAAATAAGCAAAAACTATTGAAAACGTTCATTTGTCATAGAAAATTTTCATATGGTTCTTAAAACACGTGTTTCTTAAGCTTTTAGCCAAAATTCACAAGTTGCAAAACATGAATGCATCAAACTTATTAACATAACATGAGCCCATAAGCATATCAAATGGTTTGGGTAAGTCAAAAAACATGACGCACTACACAATTTCAATATAATGGTCCTGTGTAGTCGTGAATTCTTGAGGGAGTCCTTGAGGGAACTCCATGCCACTAGCGGGCAGGTAGGAGAAGCCTATACTTGGGTCAATATGCACGTGACAGTTCTTAAGTGACTACCATAAATCCACATAATGCATAGATTTTAAAATCTTATAAGCTTGATGCCCAAAATGACACATTCTCTTGAAAACTTGCTTTTCACATGCTTGTTATACCTTAAAAGCCATTTCCAAAAGTATGGTTTCATAATCATGCATCATTTCAAAGAATTATTTTAAAAACAACTTTTCATAAATCATCACACAATTCATATAACAAACATATAGCAATAAATGCAACACTTATGATGCAATTGGAAATATTAAACTTTTTTATTTAAAGAAAACATTAGTGGCTTATTTACTCTATTATAAACATGAGCCCACCTTGATTTTCTTGATTATGGACTCGCTCAAAAAACCTCTTCTATTGTTCCTCTTGCCTCTTTTGATCCCTTGATACAATAACAAAAATCTCATTCAATAGGATTTTCAATTGAAAATTTCTCAAAGCACAGTCACTAAAATTGGTTATAGAATACTTAAACCTAAGCCTTTTATAAACTCCATGAACTAAAATCCTTCCAAAAATCCAAAAGATTTAAATGATCTTACCTTCATTCTTCACCAAATAAAGGGATTTTTAGCTCAAAGGGAAGCTCTTCTCTTCCTCTTCCTTTTTCCTTTCTAGAACAACTCCAAAATCTCTTTTGAAGACCAAGAAAAGATGGAACCCTAGCTCAACTCTCTTCTTTCTCTCCTTCTCTTTTTCTCATTGTATTTCTCTCTCTTCTTCATGACACTCTCTCTTTTTCTCCTCAATTTTTGTTCTTCTCTCTTCTTAAAATGCAAGACAACACTTCTTCTTCCAATTATGCCCTTAATGATTAAGAATGTCCCATTTGCCCTTCCATTATGCCTTATGTCTTTTATACTTAAATGCCTTCCCAAAAGCACCTTTGAATATTTTGACATAACTCTTTCTTCTAGAAAAGTGTTCTCCCTTTTCTTAAGTTTCCAGTGACACCAAAATCAATCCACTCGGTTCAGAAATCTGAAAGTTAGGGCTTAAACATTTCAGACTGTTGTTAAACTGAAACAGTACACTATACCCAACTCCCATCTAGAAATTGAAAGTCCTAGAGACTGAAATAGATTTCAACTTTTTCATACCATTTGTAGCTCCATGTCTCTAGTTTATCTTGAAACCAGAATCATCTTATTCAGAGTTCTATCGATCCAGAAATTATCAAAATACTGAAGCATGTTCAGTAAAATATCCAATTCCTACTCTTCCAATCGATACCCCTTACTTTGATTCAATCTATATTTTTCTAATAAATACCAAAAGCTATAACAATCTATGGAGGGATATAAAAATATGTTAAGAAACTATTTGTTGAAGAATCAATTCATTTGGAGGTCAGATAACAAAATTATGACTAAAAGAATCAAACAAGGTTTGGTCCTCAATCATATTGAATTTGTCTTGGGACAAGGGGCATAAATTTCACGAGAGATGTTAGATTAAGATCATATTAGGACAATTTCAAAGAGAACATTGAGATCTACAACTTTGAAGAATACATTGAGGTCAGATTTTATCATCTGAAGGGCCAAAATGGACTAGACAATAGGATTAGACGATGCCAAAGGAAAAAACAGACGAATGGAAAAAAAGATGAATTTGGAAAATTGCTATAACTTTCACTAAAGATATCAGATTAAGGTGTTCTTTATATGGTTCGAAAGGAGACTTTATGATATACAACTTTTAAGAGACCTCAAAGATAGATTCTATCTTTTGAAGGGTCAAATATGGACTAGAATATAGGTACAGATGAAACCAAATGAAAAAGCAGAAGAATGGAAAAAGATAGATGAGTTGGAAAAATTGCTATAACTTTCCATACAGATATCTGATTTGTGTGGTTTTTAGATGGTTAGAAAGAGAACTTCAAGATATACAACTTTTAATAAGATCTCAAAGATAGATTCTATCTTTTGAAGGGCCAAACATGGATCAGAACATAGGTATAGATGAAACCAAATGAAAAAGCAGAAGAATGGAAAAAGACAGACAAATTGGGAAAATTGCTATAACTTTCATTATAGATATCAGATTTGTGTGGTCTTTAGATTTTTTGAAAGAAGACTTTAAGATCTACAACTTTTAAGAAGACCTAAAAGATAGATTCTTTCTAAAGAATCAAACAATGAGAAGAAGATAGGTACAGATGAAACCAAATGAAAAAACAGAAAAATGGAAAAAGACAGACGAATGGGGAAAATTATTATAACTTTCGCTACAGGTATCGGATTAAGATGTTATTTATATGGTTTGAAAAAAAACTTCAAGATCTACAACTTTCATGAAGATCTCAAAGACATATTTCTAAATCAGATTTGTTTTATTCAAGTTTAATCAATTATCGCGATCCGCTCGGAATCTGTAAAAATTTTTGTTTTTCGCTGCGTCCGTGATTCGATCACGGTAGGATTCCAACAATGGTATCAGATCCTCCTTTAATTATTAAGCTTAGTTTAAAGGCTTGATTATTGTTGTTGATTTGTGTTTAATGCTTCTGAAAAAGGACAAATAGCTTCAGTGAAAATTGTTCCCGAAGTTGGATTGGAAATTGTTTCCAGTCTATTTGTGTATGCCTTGTTCATTTTGGAAATTGTTTCCTACGTGTTTGTATATTCTTTGTTCCTTCTAGAAATTGTTTCCTCTCTTGTGTTCTGTTTCTGGAATGTTCAGTTTCGAAAACATCTGAAACACGCATATGTTTATACTATATGTTAAGCATGTGTAATCTAGGGATTGTTAAACTATGCATGCTTTGTGGTGATTCTGGAATTCTCTTTTGTGTTTATACGATATCCCCAAATTTCTTAAAACCCTAATAGATACCGCACCCAATTTGCTTGCATATGACATCTTGAGCATTTGTAACTTTTTTGGAAATTGTTTCCAGATTGTATGTATGCGCTCTTTTATGATATTGCGTTTTTCTCCCTAGAGTTTCTGGGTTGTTGTCTATGATTTGTGTTTTTGCATTTTTTCCCCCTTGCTTGCGTTTACTGCTGTTGCGTTTGGAGATATTCTTCGTTATGGCTATTGACGAAGACGATGGGCGTAAATCGACCATCGTTGGTGGCAACCCATCGCGTGCGACGCCCATCAGTGTCTCTATGGCATCTCCGGTGATGCTACAGACAGCGGTAATGAAAGGAAACAGTCAGGTGGAGACCTAACGATTGAAGCTTCACATTTTTTCGTTTAGACCCAACGCGTGGAACGTGAATTGCGGTTAATTGGTAGTGGAAACGTGGGAGAAAATCAAAGGAAAAATCCAGAAGAGGGAGAAACGGCGTGGGTTTGTGTAGAGGAGCAGCTTGGTGGGGAAGACGAAGGGCCCGTGTGTGACACACGCCCACGTCTTCCAAGAGCGTCCTGAGGAGACGACTGCACGCACCAGTCAACCCTCATTGACCGCATGTGGGGTGTGCACTGCACACCCCACACGCCCCACGCGTGCTAGTGTCTAGTGCGTGCACACCCCTCCCTCCATTATTTTAATATTGTTTTAAATTTTGTTTTAAACCCAATTTGTCTTTTATTAATTTAATAGAGATTAAATTAATAAATACTCCTAATAAAAATAAAAGGTGTTCTATTAAATTTGAAAATTGTTTTCAAAGGAATATTTATTAGGAATGGTTTTGAAATTTAATTTAATTTTCAAGAGTTGAATTATTAAATTAAATTTATTATCAAATCCACAATTAGAATCAAGCCACATTAGTAAATAATTTCTTTCATAATTGGATTATGTTTGAAATTATAAATATAATGAGA
>JANVCQ010687899.1:0-14215 GCA_025531925.1 Erythroxylum plowmanianum | reverse complement strand
TTATGATTGAAAATGTCTTCGGATTAAAGCGGGCCCAAATCGTCTACTGATTTTCGCGCGTGTGATTGTTGTAAAAATAAAAATGGCATACTGAGTTTTTGAACTGTTTCGACTGCTCTAGCATACCACCCTCGTGAGGCACGGGCTCGGATATCACCAACGATATCGGGTTCGGGCCTTACGGGAGTGGGATGCTACAAATTATCCCTAATTGATAACAAAATTCTATATTTGCAATAAAACAACCAAACATTTTTTACTAGTTCTTAAACGATCTATAGGATAATCGAGTTTTCACACAAGATCTCTCTTTGTATGATTATCAATTTGATATTTGCATGATTTATTAGGTTGTGAACTCTCATTATCCAATCTAATTAGATTACTTTTAATTCACTCTATCGATTTATTGTCGAAGTATATGCAACCATAAATATCATATCACCACAAGAATGTATTGAAATAAAAAATGATCAAGTCACAAAATAAGTGAAGAACAAATCTTTATATGAAATTAAAACATAATAAATGTGTATAGCATTATCAATATCAGTTTATACATAAAGTTTAAAGAAATTAATCAAAGGAAGAAGAAAGAACTTGAGTTGGATTGGTTTATAAAATGTTGGAATAGCTGAAGCTCCCAATGCTCCCTTCTTGATCTTCCTTGTTTTTTTCCTCATTTTGGTAAGTTAGACTCTTGGTCTCTTTTGTTTCATTTATAGTAAATGTGTGACTTAGGGTTAAGTTTAGGGCTTACCTAGGTCATATTGTCCCAAAAATGCTATCAAAACATCAAAATAGATGGAAATTCTTATGTCTGACAAATGTTTGTCACAATCATGATAGGGGTGTCACAATCATGACCTAGCATAAAAACCTTCTGTCACGATCGTGACACTCTATGCACTATCGTGAAACTCCATGCATGATTATAACACTGGGGAAGAATCTTCTATCACAATCATGACACCCTATACATGATCGTGACCCTATCATTTAGCCTACGCATGTTCCAGCTTCATTGAATCTTCATTTCTATAGTTTCATTCACTAGCAAACACATCAAAACACCTCAAGAACACAAGATTAAGGTACAAAATCATGCCCTAAACTACATAACACTTTAAACATATACAAACATTCATACTAACATAATTATAAGCCTAAACATGCAATAATCGTCTCATTAACACCTATAAACACACTAAAATGCTTACCAAAACATAATATAAACTACAACTATCAACAAATGTTAATATGATTAGCCAATTATATAATAACATTAGTTTCTTTCAACAGTCCTAGATTTAAAGAAGCATGCTTAGATTATAGGGGGTTTTGTTGGTTTTTAAATAAGAAAATAAAATGAAACTAAATTGATAAAAGCAAAGAATAGAAAATAATAAAAAAGATAAAAGTGATGAATACGTTAGGGATCCGATCGTCGATTCAATCTCGGCCTACACAAATTGAACATACTTCATTGAATTGTTATTCTCATACCTCTCTTAGCAACCATTAATCGTTCATTAACAATAAGTTCTGTTAACCCTGGTTTTCCCTTAGGTCATGTTTAATTAAAACAACCATATAAGCTCGAGTCAATTAACTAAGGTCACCGTATCCCTAGCAATATTAGTTTCATAAATGAATCCAAACACAACGATTACAAATTGTATTCAAGATTTTAGAAATGGGTTCATACATAAACAATCTATCAAGAATGAGAATAAAGATCATTTATACATGAAAGTACCCAATCCATAAGCATAGGATAACCTAAACAATTCTTAGAGAGAGAAAGAACAACAAACATAATGAGAGATATGCTTAACTATGTTCTTCAGCATCAATATCACCTTTATACTAGTGTTAAGAAGCTTAGCCCTCCATCACCTCCATTGATCTGCAAAATAGCAAACTCTCTTTCATTATCGAAACCTAGAAACTCCTAAAATGATTCATCCTCCTTTCTATCGTCACAAAATGTATTTATACTAAACGATAATGAATGGTTGAGTCATGGGCATGACAACTTGAGTCACACCCATGCAAGTGAGTTATGATCATGATAACTTGAGTCATGGCCGTGCAATATTGAGTCATGCTCGTGACTTGCACACTCATCGTCGTGACTTAATAGTCATGGATGTGAGCTTGCACTGCGTCAAATACACATCATGTTTTTGCATTTTCTTGTCTCATCTTTGCTTTAATCCTTTTTCTTTTTATTCATTGAAGACAAGTGAGTGTGGATCTCAAGAAGATAGCTCAAAAATTATGCTTTTCACTCACTTTAGCTCTTTTACTTCCGAATGTACGTAAAACCAAATATGAACTAAAGTGAATGTCTTAAGCATTTCATAGCATTAATCACTAAGTTTTATGGAATAAATGTACAATCAATTAAGCACGTATCAAATTACTTTACTCCCTATAAACTATAGCAAAATTCTTAATGCACGTCAAACGCACCAGAAAATAAAACTTAATTCTGCATAACTAAATTTTTAGTAGTGGTGAGCAAGGGTCGTATCCATAAAGAGTATATGTTTAGCTATTATAATGAAGAAACCAGTGTTTTGGCTTGGGGTTTTGTTGAATTTGACTAACAAAATAATGTAAAACTAAATTATTGAAGGTGTTTTAATTTAAACAGTACAAGATTGACAAAAATTAACCAACGGGTTTCAAATCTAGTTCTTTATTCAATCTTATCCTTCACATGAATGAGCACAATCAATCGTGATATTGATGTCATGCCTCTCCTTGAAACTATTAACTGTAGATTAATAATAAGCTTTGTTAACCTCAATTTTTCCTTAGGTTGTATCTAATTAAAACAAGCTCTTTAATTAGGTCTAGCTATCAGACAACCTAGAATAAACTTTTTAGATTTATGTGAAAATGATATTATATAATATGAAAATAAGTTAAGATAGGCAACAACCACGTAATCTTAAATCATTTAACCTATGCTATGTTTTCCCTAATGATGGTCAACATTATTTTTGAAAGAATTAAAGAAATTCATTGAAAATATTGAAAAGTGTTGATAATATAGAAAGCATGAAGGGGAATACCCTTCAAATACAGTTACAACCTCACTAACAAATCCTACTCATACATTATACGCACAATAAAAGGGAAACTGTTTGAGATTAGACTCACATAGAGGAGGCTATATCATTATTGCATTTGTTGGCAATGCCATTAAGCATAATCATTTCCTTTACTCTATTAATCCCCTTTAAAATTAAAGCTTTTAGAGACGCAGTTTTGTTTGCAAATCTTTTGGAATTCATTTCCTTCCAAATAGTTTGGAAAAAAATCCCCAAAAAAATTGGATATATTTACATAGGAGCTCTTAGTAGTTTAGTCTGATCAGTGAAACATGGGTCAATAAGGGTAAGTGAGTTCCCCTAAATAGACCACAAACATTTCCTTTTCATTATGTCCTATATGTTGGCTACTAAACTGCATTCAAAGAACAATTGGTAAAGATATTCCTCTTCCTCTAAGCATAAAAGGCAAGTTATTTTTAAATCCATATAGCTTAATCGGTTAGTGGTACTTAATTTTCTTTTAATGGTTAGCCGTAGGAGAAAAGAAGTTTTAAGCAATAAGCATTCTCTCTATACAATCTTATGCCAATATACTTTATGATTTCTTCCTCCTATCAAATCTTTGATGGATTTGATTGATAAGTTATGAACTAGCTTCCCTTCCCAGTAGCATCTATTAAGAGAAAAAGGGTTAGGAAAATAGTTTGATTGTAGGTCTCTCATGCCCTCACAAAGCTGCCAAGTTCTTCCACATATTAGTACATAAACCTTTTCATATAAAATACAATTTAGCATAGCACCCTATGATCTATAGATATTGATAATTTTTCCATGTCTAGACTAATTGTCAAACAATACAAATGTAGCCTTTCCATTGCCAATTTTGCAGCTTATACCTAGTTGGACAAATCTCTCAATCGGAGTAGTTAATTTAGAAAGCAGGAGATTATAGAGTTCTTTTCAATGGCCTATATGCTCCTTCGTTTAAGAAGGTAGCTATTTACCAAAGTGATTTTATGTCCTCAATTATCCATCACAACCTTTTAAGAGTTAGAGCAAGGTTTGTAGTCTAGATAAAATATAAACCTAATCCTCCTTCTTCTTTAAGGAAGCAAATGTCAGCCTATTTAACTTTAGTAATTCCCCTTTTTTCCATTAGGGTGGCTCCATAAGAATTCCCTTAACATTTTTTAAGGGATGTATAGACTTTTTGATAGAAATATACGTGAACTCTAATATATATGAAGAGAGCAAAGGATTGATTTGATTAATTGGAGTTCATCTATAAAGGACATAAATTTATTCACCCAAGATTTGACCCTTCTTTGGATTTTCTCAATAAGACGATGACATTCATTGAAATTGAGCCTTCTTATAGATATTGGGCTTCTTAGATATAACATAGGAGGCAATTTAGTTTCCATTATAGTGATTGCAGCAATATATTCCTCCATGTGCATAACTCCTTTAGAAATCAAAAAATGAATTTTGTTGAGATTGATTTTCCAAAGCCCTCTTTAATATCTAAAGTGAATCCAAGTAAGCTCTACAAAATAATAGAATACCATCTACAAAACATAAATTTGCTAATTTCATTTTCCTGCATTTTAAGTGAATTTTGAACATTGTGCTTATCCCAACTTCATGCTTGATAAGCAATTTAAGAGCTTCCATGCACCAGATAAAGTGGTAGCGGACAAAGGGTCTCTCTATTTGAGCCCTCCTTCTTCTATGAAAATTTCAAAAGGCCTACCATTCACCAAATTTGAAAAGGATATACATGTGATACATTCTTTGATCCAACCCATAAATACTCCAAGAAAAATACCACTAGTCACTTTAGCAAGAAATCCTAGCTTACACTATCAAAAGCCTTGTGAAATTTAACCTTGATAGTGCAATTTTGAGTGGATTTGGTTCTGGAATACCTTTTAAGTAATTGCTTAACAATCAAGATGTTGTCACCAATATGTCTACCACAAGTGAATCAAATGTTTAATGATTATGTAGTGTAATATAGATTCTAGGTATGGGTTCAAGTATAAATAATCCATTTGAAGTGTTTAAATCATTCATACATGAATCCTAAATTATTAGTTATAAAATAACACAATCAATTCTAAAGAGAGTGAAAACAATACTATTAGATTAAGAAATGCCCAAACATGTGTTATCAACCTTGATATCCCCTTTTAATTGGAAGGATGAGATTTAGTTCCTCGTAGCTCTCCAAAAATGTAAGAAATCAGCCCCTTTCATGTCTTTAACTCTTCATAACTTATATGACCTCTTAAATGGACTTTTATAGTAAAAATTAAGGTTATGTCACAACACATAGTCAACTACACAAGTATGTAGGTGACCATGTGTGTAGGGGTGAGCATTCGGCTAATTCGGGCCGAATTTTCACTGTTCGGGCCCGGCCCGAATTATCCAAAAATTTTTTCCCTTACCCGGCCCGAACCCGAACTTTCAATTACCCGAACTTACCCGGCCCGATTTACCCAAATTACCTATTTACTCAGCCCGATTTACCCGAATTATCCCGGCCCGATTTACCCGAATTATCCTAATTATCCTATTTCATATTTTTTTAAAACTTAATTCGGGTAATCGGGCCGGCCCGAATTTTTTCGAAGTTACCCGTCCCAGCCCGAAAATAATTCTGGTAATACCTAGGCCTGTCCGAATTACCTGAAATTTAGCATTGGCTTACCCGAATTAATTCGGGCCGGCTCGAATAATGCTCACCCCTACATGTGTGTCATTTTTCCCAAATTCATGAACCTACACGCTCTTGATGAGCTACACAACCATGTAGCTCACTTACATAGCCATGTAAATCCACACACGGTCGTGTAAGTTATAGACGAGGTTAAAACTGCATCTCTATGCTCCTACACGCTTTTAGTGAGTTACACTATCCCATAAATGACTGTGTAAGTCACAATAACTTTATTTCTTTTATTATTTGTTCCATCTTCACCCTTGTTCATCTCCTCCTTATTCTAAAAAGGAAAATAAGATTAAACATCAATAGGATGACTCTAAGGATATGTTTTTAGCTCATTTTGGTTTTTGTTCCTTTAACTTGTACCTAAAACAAAATAAGTATCTCAAGCACATCATAACAATAACCACTAAGTATTAGGGAGTAAATATATAGTCAATCAAGCACTTATCAAAGACAAAGCATTAACCAGAGATGAGTAAAACATAAATTCTAAATTGGACTCTTGTTTTATTTTGCTTATGGAAAACTAGTTTATAAAACCTTTTAAAAATTCATAATAGACTATTGATATGACTCTAAACTATTTATATTATGTTTCTCAAAACCAAAACAATAATACAAGCGTAACATTAGTTATCCTCTAAGTCTGGCATCAATTACAATTTGTAATAGTTCTTCAACTTGCTCCTTCATTTGGATCATTATGATTAGTTTAACTTTAACCTTTAGAAGTAGCAAAACCTCACTACTTTTATAGAGATCCATCAATAAGTCGTTGAAAGCTTCTTTGCCCTTTCTTGCCCTACTTTATGTTAATAGTCACTAATACTGTTCAAAGGATCTCCAATAGAAATTGAAGTTTGAGAATAAGATTCTTAATTCCTATCAAAGATTATTGCTATCACAATGTGTAAAACATTGTGTAACTAGAGAATGCTCTTGAGTTGGTAAAAGAGATGGCAATGAAAAACTACTAGCAAAAGTTAGGATGGGAAAGAACAAACAGATCAATAAGAATTCATAGTACAAAATCTATGATAGCTTAAATAGAGGTAATAACAAGAAAATTAAACAACTTGAGCTCTCCATAAAGAACATCTCAAATTATTAGCTGTTAATTTTATATGAGAGGACACCAGTGTATGGAATGCCAAGTTGGAAATATCATCACTGAATTAGTAGAACAAGTAAAATATATGGAAACATTTTACAAGAAAATTAATCCTTATAGCACTAGTTATAATTTGAGGATAGGGAAATCATTCAAGTCTCTCTTCAAGTAATCAATAAGCCAAAAGCCAAACTCCATCATGATTTCAATAACTTGTGTAAAAAGAGAGGCAATTGAATCTAGAAGAGATGGTAAGAGACTTCGTAAAAGTGACTATTTCATGACTTTTACATTATGAAGCTTCGATGAGGAATCTCAATATTCAAATCAATCAAATAACGAAGGCAACAATTAAGTGAACACATGACATATTACCTAGTGATGCAACACTTAACCATTAGGATTAGGTGAAGGGAAGTGGCCCTAAGGAAAGATGAGTTGATCAGTGTCTTAAAGGAAGAAACTAATGGCTAGGAGGAATATAAAGAAGATCCAGAAATGGAAGATCTAGAAGAGGATGAACAAAAAGAGAAAATTTGATGTCAATTATAATTTACAACAGTTCTACTCCTTCATTTGTATCATTATGATTGGTTTAACTTTAACCTTTATAAGTAGCAAAGCCTCACTACTTTTATAGAGATCCATTAATAAGTCATTGAAAGCTTCTTTGGCTTTTCTTGCCCTACTTCATGTTAATAGTCCCTAATATCATTCAAAAGATCTCCAATAGAATTTAAAGTTTAAGTAGAAGATTCTTAATTCCTATCAAAGATTATTGACGTCGCAATGGGTAAAACATTGTGTAATAAGACTCTAGAGACTACTCTTGAGTTGGTAGAAGAGAGGCAATGAAAACTACCAGCAAAAGTTAGGAAGGGAAAGAACAAACAGATCAATAAGAATTCACAATACAAAATCTATGACTACTTTGATAGCTTAAATGAAGGTAATAACAAGAAAATTAAACAAATTGAGCTCTCCATAAAGAACATCTCAAATTATTTGTTGTTAATTTTATATGAGAGGACACCAATTTATGAAATGCCAAATTGGAAATATCATCACTGAATTAATAGAACAAGTTGAATATATGGAAACATTTTATAAGAAAATCAATACTTATAGCACTACTTATAATTTGAGGATGGGGAAATCGTTCAAACCTCTCTTCGAGAAATCAACAAACTAAAAGACAACCCCATCAATATTTCAATAACTTGTGTAAAAAGAGAAGCAATTGAATCTAGAAGAGATGGTAAGAGACTTCGCAAAAGTGACTATTTCATGATTTTAAAACTATGAAGCTTCAATAAGGAATCTCAATGTTTAAATCAATCAAATAACGAAGCAATAATTAAGTGAACATATGACATATTACTTAGTGATACAATACTTAACCATAAGGACTAGGTGAAGGAAGTGGCCCTAAGGAAAGATGAGTTGATCAGTGTCTTAAAGGAAGAAACTAATGGCTAGGAGGAATACGAAGAAGATCCAGAAATGGAAGATTTAGAAGAGGATGAACAAAAAGAGAAAATTTAAAGGGCATGTAAATATAGATATGTTTTAAGTATTTTACTTTATTTTAATATCAAATTATCTTTATTTATTTACTTATTATTTTTAGTTAATTATTATAAATTGATCTTCGGATAAAAATATTTGAGAATTGATAGTTATTTTAAACAAAAACATAAAGAAAATAATAATTTTTGAAATAATATGATCGAGCCTACACTGAGGTCTTAAATCTTGTCCTATATAGATCAATAGTAGCAAAAGACATGTCTTAGAACATAGCATAAAGAGAGATTGTGTTGCATTGATGAAGGTATATAAAGTAGCATGGCCTGAGCCATATTTATACTAAAAATCATATGATAATCGTAAGATAAATAGGAGAATTCACAATCTGAGGGCACAGGTATACTAAAGACCATGTATTAATTTCACAAGAAATAATGAGGTTCATAGTATAGAGGCATGAGAGTGCTAGAGACTATATATCTCCCTTAAAGGAAATATACAAATCCACAATCATGACCCAAATCATGTTAAAGGGCATAAAAATGTATTTAAAGTGCAAAAACCCTAATCTTTGGATGACTTTTGGAGACTTTACACTTTAAACACATCTTTTTCTCTATAAAGGTTAGGATTAGCCATCATGAGGTCTAAAAAATATCATGACATATCAGGATGTTGATAAAATTTTTGATTTACATCTAAATTCTTTTTTATTATATTTCCTCGTTCTATTAGTTTCATTATTTTACTGTGATTAATGGATAAACACTTTTCTATATTTAAATAGGAAAACCCTACTTTTATTTTAATATAGATTAATTCATTTTATTTATATGAATTGCTTGTGATTGATCTTTTAGTTATGTTGGAGACTATATCTGATTTTAATTCACTTCTAAACACCTTGAGAGATCCTACTTGTGAGTGGACAAAGGATTAGGTAATAAAGTTTGAGCAAGGTGCTTGAGAGAGACCTACATGATCTTTTTAGTGTTATAGTGGAACCTTTTATGGGATTCAACATATCTTAATGCATTTGAAAGGGTGTTAGCTTAGTAAAGTTAATGATAACAAACTAATGAGTAGATGTTATAACTCAAGATAGTGTAGTTTTAGTGTCTAAGAGATTCGATCAATTCAGTTTAATATCTCCATTCTTCCTTAATCAAATCATGAAATTAAAAGTAATATTTTAGGAAGTATTTGTTTAAACACTAATATTAGATTCATTTTATTTGAAAAGTTATCTTGTTATTGATTATGTTGACTACTAATTTAGGTTTTCTCTTTTATATTTCTTAAATCAAAAGCCATCAAAATCACTTTTTTTAATTTATTTAGTTCATACTAGCTAATTGTTTGAGGTTTTCTAATCCAAGTTGCTTTTTTGAAGGATTATACTCTTACTTACCAATACATTATTGGCTAATAGAGGTGCTCTTTACTTAGTTTTGGGTAGTAGGTAAGTAATAGGAAAATTTAAAATTAGATATAGGAAACAAAATATATCATTAACTATTTGGCACTACTGTGAGGGAAGTAACTATGCTTTAAAGGACCTACTAAATATTTCTTAAGCTTGTAAAACTATTTTCATCCATTTTGTATAAGTTAATTATTTCGTCTTTCACTATTCTTTGTCTAATTTAATTTTAACAAGAAGTCAA
Source organism: Erythroxylum plowmanianum (assembly GCA_025531925.1). NCBI lineage: Eukaryota > Viridiplantae > Streptophyta > Magnoliopsida > Malpighiales > Erythroxylaceae > Erythroxylum > Erythroxylum plowmanianum. The sequence continues at coordinate 4,105 of JANVCQ010687899.1, read as the reverse complement.
CATTTTGTTTACTTCGAACAAAATTAGAGCCTGTATAAAAACTTTTTCATAATTAAAAGGAACAAACCACATAAAAACTAAAAATACATGAAATATACAACCTAGAATCATAGAGGGATAATATTAGAAGTTAATAAAGGACATCAAATCATCTCTTATAGAAATGCAATCTAGCATTACAAAGCTAAAGATTAATACTAATTGCTTCAAGATCAAGTCTAATGTAATATAGATGTTGTAAAAAAATGTACAATTTGATATATTACAAAATGATAATCAAAATGCGCATATCACAAATGTTTTAGAGAACTATGACAATTTCAAGCCCAATAGGGCAACTAAAGATGCCATCAAGTTGACATTATTTCCACTTACACTAAGGGATCAGAAGAATCCATAGCTACATATGTTAGCTACCATATAAATTACTAATTAGGCGAGTCTTAAAGAAACTTATATAGCTAAATACTTTCCATCTATGAAAACAAAGTTGATGAATGAAATCTCTTCCTTCTATAATGGTTTCGTCAATTCTATAAGGCAAATGATAAATGGTACAACAGTTGAAAATTCAATAATAAGACTCCAAAGGTCACCCTAGAGTTAATAGAAGATATGGAAATGAATAATTACTAGTACCAATAAGGAGGGGTGAGAATGAGTAGATCAATAGGGATACGTAATGTAGATTTTGTAGTTACTTTAATGGCTTAGATGAAGGTGACATCTCAAAAATTAGACTACTTGAGCTTTCTATTAAGAATAACTCAAGATTGAGTTATGAATTATATAAGGAAGGCTATTAGAGTATAGAATTAGAAGTTAGAAATCCTACAATATAATAAATGGAATAAGTGGAGTTTATGGGAAATTTCTAGAGGTAAAACAATCCATACGACAAGCTTTATTCTATAGTAATCAAAAAGTTCAAAGGCAAATCTCCATATCCAAGATTTTAACAATTTGTGCAAAAGGAGAAGTAGCCATGTCATTTTTAAATATATGAAGTTTTGATAAGGAATCTTGAAGTTCAAATTGATCAAATAATAAATACCATAACTGATAGACCATATAGATCATTGTCTAGTAATATTGTTACCAACAATAAGGAACAAGTGAAGGACAATAATGTAAAGACTTTACTGAGGCAATATCAACCAAGAATTCCTTATCCTATAGGATTAGTACAAAAAATTAAGAAGGAAAAAATAATACCTAAAATGAGTATGAAGAAGATCCAAAAAAAAGGAAGATCTAGAAAAGGATGACATAAAAGAGGATGTTTTTAAAGATAAAATCAAATGATGAAACTTTATGTTCTTAATAATGACTAGAGTCAATTTAATTGTTCTAATATTTTGTAGGAAAATCAACAAGGATGGAAACAAAATGCAAAAGGAAGTAAGAACAATGGCAAGATCAAGGAATAAGGCCAAGATAAAGGATGATGAACCTTTAAATAGCACTTTCTATGATCATTATAAAGAAAGGAGCAACCACATTGATCCAAAAATTAATCAAGTTTTAAAACGAGTCTAATTAAAAGACCTTTAAAAACCATTTATTTTTATTATATGTTTCTTTATATTTATCATTCTTAGACTAATTAATAGTGTTAGGCATTTCTACATAACTTCTTCATGGGATTTAACCCCTACTTAACATCATATTGCCCACCAATGATAAGTCTTTCTCTAATTAGTGAGTAATTTATTTCCAAAAAAAAATAGCAACATTAGCCTAAAAGTATATAGCAACATAAATATTCAACCTTGCTTTAAGGATTTTCCATTGTTCAGTGAATGTCACATATAATATTGTTTCAACTCCAACAATCCATGACCATAATAAGTTGTAAGACCACTACAAACAAAATGAATGTTAGAGTAATAAAAGGAGGGGTAATAAAGCTTTAACCACAAAATACCACTGCCAATGGACATCCATTACTATTATTTCCTCATCCCAATCATTGAAAAACTTAACAAGTGATTAAATCTAGACCTTTTAAGTCAAATACATGTGTGGATTCGGTTAGATAAGAGCATATAAGATTGGCATAAAAGGTTCAGAATTATTAGGGTGTACCATGTTCCTTGAAATAGAATCACATGCTTATAGACAACTAACTTTAGAAATCCTAACCATGTTAGACTTAATTAGCCATACTATTAAGATAAGGAGGTTGTTATTCATTTTAAGTTGAGGTAATTCAAAGAACTATGTCTTTTAATGATTGTTTAGAGTGTGATGTAGATTTTACATAACAAAGTAGGTGAATATGGAGGACTTTAATTTCTAGCTTGTTTTCACACTAAGCTCTATAAGTCAAAACCAAAAGGGTTCTAGATGTCTATAACAAATAAAAGGCATGACTATGATACATCAATAATTAAGATCTCTTAAGATGTCTTTATTGCATTAAGATACTTACATAGAGTGATAACTTAATCAATTTTGAAGAGGAAGGAGAGTACAACAGCGTTCATGCTTACAAATTTGTTTTATTTGTGGCAAATAGTTAGGAGGAGACCTTATCATATAAGATTTTACTTAAATGTACATTTGAAGCAAATGAGAAAAAAAAGTGATGGGCTTCAAGTATTGACTTGATTAATTCAATCTTCTACATAGGGAAGCCATAAAGAGGGGTTTAGAAGGCTAGTAAGAGGTTCAAGTCAAATGCTAAAATGAAGCTGAAAATTATAGATATAGAACATGTTGGGCACAGATTCCGAAACCCAACTATTGCTCTGATACCATAATTGCTGGGCACCAACTTTGGAACCCAATTCTCAGAGTCATAAAACGAGTGTTTGTGCTTATTACCATGTATGGTTACTCTAATTAACCCTCATTGGTCATCCTCAGTTCATCTTCATTCTATGATACCGTAAGTATTGGGCCCTATTTTTTGAATCATTCTTATACTGAAGCAAATATTCTATGCTCAACTTCCATCCAGATATTGAACATCTTAGAGGCTGAATTAGAATTCAACCTCTTCATATAATTTGTAAACCTACGCCTCTAGTTTACTCCACATTAAAAATCTTCTCAGATGGAACCCTACAGATTTAGATAAATTCAAAATGCCGAAGCATGTTCAGCAAAATAACACTAGTTCATACTATTCCATATATTCCTTCACTTTACTTCAATCAAAGCTTTTTTTTCCAATCAATTCGGAATGCTACCAATTTTTAAGGAGAGGTAGCAAAATGTATTAGGAATCTATTCCTTCAAGAATCACTTCATTTGGAGGTTAAATTATGAAGTTATGGCCAAAAGAGTCAACCATGCTCATGTCCTCAATCACGTTATACCTGTCTCAAAACAATTGGCATAACTTTCACTAGAGATGTCAGATCAAGGTCATTTTTGGAGGATTCGAAAGAGAACTTTAAGACCTACAACTTTCATGAAGATTCAAAGACAAATTTTATCATCTACAGGGTCAAAATGGGATCAGACGATAGGATTAGATGAACAGTGCACATGCCGATATGACGTCATCACCAAACGATATGACTTCACCAGACGATACGTCATCACCAGACGAAGCCTCCTCACCAGATGATACGCCCTCACCAGATGAAGCATCCTCACTAGACGAAGCGTCCTCACTAGACGATCTATCCTCACCAGACGATCCGTCCTCACCAAACGACATGTCATTACTAGACGATATGTCCTCACCAGACGAAGCGTCCTCACCAGATGATACGTCCTCACCAGACGTCACTTCATTACTAGAAGATACGTCCTATACTCTTGAGCATCTCCACTTATAGGGACCATAACTTTTGACTCTGATATCTAAAAATTTCATACTTTATAGCATTAAAAAGTTAGAAAGACAAGCTATAACTTGCATGAAGACAACTTGTCAAAATTCATCCTAAATCAATCCAGATTTTTACCCTAAATTCAAAACATGAAGTTTTCCCTTATGAAAGACTTGAAATTTGGCACTATGCAAACTTGGAATGTCCTGAGCATAGCCTTTCAATTACCAAAATGATTTTATTAAACTCTCAAATCTCAACTCATTTGTCTCATCACCTTCAACTACATCTGATCAGTCATAATTCCTATCTTCCTT
>JANVCQ010687800.1:0-14223 GCA_025531925.1 Erythroxylum plowmanianum | reverse complement strand
AATCTTAGTGTTTTGTATAATTCAGTTTAATTATGTTGATGCCATGCGAGTATTTAGTGATCGTTTTGATAGTAGCATTTCCTTGCTGTGGGATATGCGTCGGAATGACCCACGGGCGTCCCGGTGCGTACCCTACGGTGAGGGGGCGCTACAAATACAGTTCATTCGATAACAACAGGATATGATTTTTATCACGGGTAGGGCTATAGCCCAAGCCAAAACTCAATTTCAAGCTAAATTTCAAGACATTTAAGGACAGAATTCAAATTCCATTTCTTCTTAGAAATTGTATAAAAATGTATCTAATTCAATTAAATCAAGAATCATCTAATTTTGAAATCTACAGATTAAAATATATCCAAAATATCGAAGCATGTTCAGTAAAAACATTCTAGTTATCAAATTCCAGCACAATCAATCATTAACATCATTTGGCATTCATCCTAATTCATCATCATCAATTCTCTATTATAGTATGCCATAAACACTAATCTTTTACTTACTTGTTCATTTCTAACCCTAGCTTAAAAATCACTCTAAATCAGTACTCCAAACATGCAGAATCATCACACATTCAAGATGGAATTAAATGACGTTCAGCTATGATGAAACAACAACAATCAGCTGGTTCTTTAGCTTTTTAGTGAAGGATAAAAGCATGTATTTAGTGCAGTAATTTACCATAGCTTCAAGAAAACATAAGAAGGGGAGATAGAAACAAGTTTCGATGGTGAGAGATGAGACGAGAAAAAGAATGAGCCAAAAAACAACATTGCAGAAATGTTACACCTAAGGTGCTAGATGTCACCATATTATTTCAACATATGTCTTTAAGCATGTAAGCCACTTATCCCTTACATAAGCTACCAAATGTCACATAATTACTAGTCCATTCGTCACTCAATTATTGTTGCCATGTTTCAATTAATTATACCAAATGTGACTCATTTACCTATGTCATTTATCACTAATTCATTAATACATGTGTCACACTGTAATTGGTCCATATTTCAACATTTTTCCTAGTCCAAAAATACTCCAAATTTCTAAAATATCCGAAATATCACCAAAATTGATAAATCAATTTTAATACTCACCAATTTAATTTCCAAGACAATAAAATCCACAATTCACATTTATAGATCAATTTTACCAAAAAATTGTCAATGAATGTATCTATAATCATTTTAATGTGCATAAACAATATTCTCAAGTATGTGTATGCCACACTATGCATAAGCATAGATTATAATTCCTAATTTCTCATTATCCTCTTATAAACATTATTTTAACCTTATCATAAGTAACATGATGTTACAACTCTCCCCTCCTAAAAGAAATTTCATCCTTAAAATTTTTACCTGATGGTTTGAATAGGTGGGGATATTGTTTCCTCATATGATCCTCCATTTCTCAAGTTTCTTCCTCAGTCAAATGATTTCTCTAAAGGAATTTTACCAATGGAATCACTCTCTTTCTCAGTTGCTTTGTCCTATAACCACTATCTTTATTTGGTCCTCAATATAGCTAAGATTGCTATCAATCTCAATGTCTTGAGCCAGCAACACATGTGTTGGATTAGATCTATATCTTCTTAACATGATCACATGAAACACAATGCAACTGAGACATTTTATTAGGCAAAGCTAACTTGTATGCTAAAGGTCCTATCCTTATAATGATTTCATAAGGACTAATGTACCTAGGGCTCAACTTGTCACTTTTACCGAACCTCAGCACACCTCACCAAGGCGAAACTCTTAGAAACACTCTGTCTCCTACGCTGTATTCCATATCCCGTTGATGCTAATCCACATAGCTCTTCTGTCTATCCTGAGCCACTTTTATTCAACTCCTGATTAGTTTCACCTTATCCATAGTTTCACCTTATCCACAGTGTCTTGTATCAGTTTTAGACCTTCAACCATTCTCAAGCCTTCTTCATCCCAATACAGAGGCAATTGACACTTTCTGCCATATAATGCCTTATATGGTGCCATTCCGATACTACTAAGATAATGATTGTTATAAGCAAATTCAATCAATGCTATATACTGATCCGATGCTCCTTGAATCTCCAATACACATGCTCTAAGCATATCCTCAACAGTCTTGATTGTCCTCTCACTCTGTCCATTTGTTTGAGGATGAAATGTAGTACTGAAGTTTAACTTTGTCCCCATAGCTGACTACAAACTATTTCAAAATCTTGAAGTGATTCTGGGATCCCTATCTAATATAATGGAAAGTGGAACCCCATACAATCTAACCATCTTATTCACATACCTTCGGACCAACTGGCCTGGTGAGTTATTCTCTCTCACTGGTAGGAAATGGGCCAACTTAGTCAATCAGTCCACCCTAACCTGTATCGTATCATTTTGCCTCGAAGTCTTAGGCAATCCCATTATAAAATCTACAGTGATTCATTCCCATTTCCACTCCAGAATAGGCAACGAATGTAACTTTCCAACTAGAGCCTAATTCTTAACCTTAACCTACTGAAATGTTATACATTTAGAAACAAACTCTGCCACTTGCTTCTTCATTCCAGGCCATTAGAAATATTGTTTCAGCGTGTTATATATCTTGGTGGTACCAGGATGCATAGCATAGTCGGCCATATGAGCTTCCTCTAAGGTTTCCTTCCCCAAATCATCCACATTTGACACACATAATCTATGTTTTAACCATAATGTTTCATCCCTTAATTCAAATTTAGAATTTGTATTCATATTAACTTTCTCAATCAGTTTCACCATGTTAGGATCCTTGTTCTGAACCCTTTTTATTCTATCATGTAACATTGGCCTCAATTTCAATATGGCTATTAATACCTCATTATGCTCAAGGTTTAACTTTACATTCAAAGCCCTCAATTAAATCAAGTTTGGCAGCCTCAATAATTGAATCTGAGCTACACTAGTATTCTACTTTCTGCTCAAAGCATCTACTACCATATTGTCTTTTCCCAGATGATACTCAATTGTACAGTCATAATCTTTCAATAACTCTACCCATCTCCTCTATCTCATGTTTAACTCTTTCTAGCTTAACAGATACCTCAAGCTCTTATTATCAACATAAATCTGGAATGTCTCTCTATATAGATAATGTCTCCAAATCTTTAGAGCAAACACAACTACAACAAACTCTAAATCATGTACTGGATAATTGACCTCGTGAGACCTTAGTTATCTCGATGTATAGGCTATCACCTTGCCATTCTACATCAACACACATCTCAATCCTTGATGTGAAGCATCACTATATACCACATATCCTCTAGTTCCTGATGGAATTGCTAACACCAGTGCAGTAGTCAATCAATGTTTCAACTCCTCAAAGCTCTTCTGACACTCATCATTCCACTTGAATGCTATATTCATCCTTAGAAGTTTTGTCAGAGAGGTTGAGATTAACGAGAATCCCTGAACAAACCTTCGATAGGAAGCTTAAGATTTTAGACACATTCCTTGGAGCTTCCTAATTCATCACTACCTCTATCTTTATTGGATCCACTTGTATGCCCTGTCTAGATACTATGTGACCCAAAAATACTACTTGATCTAACCAGAATTCACACTCACTGAATTTGGCATATAGTTATTTCTCCCTCATAATCTGTAAAATCACTCTCAGATGTTCATCATGTTCTTCTTTGCTGTTTGAATACACTAAGATGTCATCAATGAAACATAATCACAAATTGATCCAAGTAGGGCTGAAACACCTTATTCATCAAAGCCGTAAATGCAACTGAGGCATTAGTTAACCCAAATGGCCATATTAAGAACTCAAAATGTCTATACTTGCTTCTAAATGCACTTTTTTGTGCATCAGCCTCTGCCATCTTCAACTGATAGTACCCAGATCTCAAATCTAACTTGGTGAACACTTGAGCTCCCTACAGCTGATCAAATAAGTCATCAATTCTAGGCAACGAGTACTTTTTCTTCACTGTTACTCAATTCAACTACCTATAATCGATGCACAGTCTTAAAGTACCATCTTTCTTCAATACAAATAATACTGGAGCTCCCCAAGGTGAAACACTAGGTCTAATGAAGCCTTTCTCTAATAACTCTTGTAGCTAAGCCTTCAACTCCTTTAGTTCCATAGGTGCCATCCTTTATGTAGGAATGGATATAGGAGCAGCACCTGAAACTAGATCAATTGTGAACTCTGTTTTTCGATCTGGAGGTAAATTAGAAAACTCAGTGGGAAACACATCTAGGATTTCCTTAACAATAGGAATGTCCTGTACACTCTGCTCAACTCGTGTATCAATGACGTGGACCAAATAAGCCTTACATCAACCTTGCATCAACCTTAAGGCACTCATAAATAAAATCATCTTAGCTAGTACTACTTGACTAATACCTCTGAAAACTACTCTCGGCTGATTATGATATTCTAATACGACCTCCTTAGTGTAGCAGTTCATGATAGCCCTATGAGCAGTAAGCCAATCCATGCCTAGAATGACATCTATCTCCCTTAATTGTAATATAATCAAGTCTACCTCTAAATCTACCTATTCAACTTTAATAAAACACCTTTTGTAGACTTCTCCAATTATTGTATTACTACCTATCGATATACTCAACTCTAAACCATGTTTCAATTTCTCTCTATCATAATATAACTTAAATTCCAGAGGTGGTGCGATAAAATAATATATAGATAGAGGATCTAGCAATGCAAATGCTTCATAATCAAAGATAAGCAATGCACCTATAATGACATCCAGAGAATCTTGAGCCTCCTATCTGGTCATAGCATAAACTCTAGCCTGAGACTATGGTCTGTTGCTCCGAACCTCAGTCCTAACAGAAGGACTTCCAAAACTCACTCTACCTCTGCCTCAGCCTCTCTGCCCAGCCCCACTAACTCTACTCTATTGAACAATAGTCTCACTCACTGATCCCCTCTCATACTAAATTAGGCTCTAATGGTAGTAGGACAATCCTTAACCTGATGGTCAAAGGAGCCGCAGCTAAGGCAAGCTCTAAACAATGTCCAACATTCGCCACTATGCTTTTTTCCACAGTGCTCACAATTAGGTAACTATCCCGACATTGTACCTCTTCCACTACCAGAATGTACAAAACTACCCCTCTATCTAAACCTTCACTGTCTTGATCCAGCCAGTGGTCGAGATGGTCTATTTTGACACTTACTGAACTTCCTGCCAGAACTAATGTGAACTTCACTGGGCCTCTTCATCTTAGACTCTTTTCTATGTTCTCCCTAATCATCTCTCAGTAATTGTTCTATTCAGATCGAGGCTGCTCTAAGCTCAGGAAAACTTCTCAGGTTGGTGATTGCTAGCCTTGTCCAAATTTCCATGTTCAATCCATCTTTAAATCTCCTGCACTTTTCTTCCTTAGTAGGAATTAAGGCAGTTGAATAATCCATCAGTTCATTAAATCTGATATGATAATCTGTCACTAATATTCGACCCTATTTTAGATCCAGAAATTCCTTCATCTTTCTGTCCAGGTAGATCTTGGGCATATAGTTCTCCCTGAAGGCCCTCAAAAAGTCTCCCCATTTTAAATTGCAAGGCCTGGTAGCATTGCCTGGAATAGTCTTCCACCATTAATAAGTTGGGAATTGCAATAAGGAAACTGCATAGTCAAAATTTTCATACGACTCATAGTTCTTCTGATCAAATACTTGCTCAGTTCTCTCTAACCATCCATCGGCCTTTGTAGGGTCTGTACTTCTGTAGAAATCCACAACCCCTACTTTCATAGCCTATCGTAACTCCTCTCCCTTATCTTGGAAACTTTTGGAGGCATTACCTTAGGTCGAGGCACAGAAGACTCTCTACTGACTCTTTCTGATCCTAGGTCAACTGATTGTTCCACTTGATCACCTATAGTGGATGACCTATCATAAACAATAACTTCCATTATTATCCGCATTTCTCACTATATTTCATGTTCAACATTCCTATATGTCCCTATGGATGCCAAACCATGCTCTAATATCAAAAATGTAACATCCCATTACCATATATTACATACTGGAACACCATGTGGACATTCTAGTACAGAACCTATAATAATGGCATGTTAGAGCAAACATATATCCAACTTAATCATGGCATCACTTATTATACATAAAAATCATCAATTCTAAAATCAAACTACATTCATCATTACATTTCTCAATAGCCAAATATACATCGTGATGTTCAAAACCATTCGAATATATACAATTTCAAAACCCTATAAATACACACTGCTTGAAAGAGGAATTGTATAAAAACTACTAACTAATCCTTTAGTCTCAATTGATCGACCTTTGAGCTATTTTTTGACAAAAGTACAAGAATTAATCTTCTCTTAGAATCTATCTCTCTCTAATGTTCTCTCTCAAACTTGAAATATCAACGTAACAATTTTGATAAATTTTGTGAACTCAGTGATGTAACCATCCTCGATAGTTCACCCAATTCATATCACATATCAAATCATGTAAGCACATGATTCACAACTTTCCATTTAAAAAATTACACCACATATCATATATTTCACATATCCCAATCTCATTTAATTACATATCCACATTATAATTCAATCAATCAATCACACTTAATAAGTGTATATGCAATGTTCATGTGACCCACTTTCAATTATTACGTTGTTGTGATTGAGTCCTAAACTATCATGTATCCATTATGGATATCGGGCTCATTAATGCTGTCCCTTACCTATTACAGATACAGGGCTCATTGTACATATTGAGCCTTTGGCTCTATATCACATTCCGGAGCTTTAAACTCACATTCGGTGGCTACTCATGTCACAACTAACTTTGTCTGATTATACATTCGTGTATGAAATGCATCACAATAATATTCAATCATTCATTATTTCAATCATTCCCATTCAAACACATTTACAGTCCTATTCCCATTTATCACATTTAATTAATCATTCACAATTTAAATCACAATTATCATCAGACCTTAGTCTGACATTTAACAAACATGTTCAGTAAACACATAGTTAGTGCAAATTCACATTCAAGGAACACTTCAGTATCACATTCATCAATCAATACCTTATACCTTCATGTGTAGAATTAGTATAATCAAATTCACATTCAAATCCGAAACACCCCCACTATAGTCCCGAATATCAAACTCCTCAAACAATCAATTGTTTGGAATCATCGATGCCACAATTATATCAATATCTAATCAATATAGAAAAATCAAGTTTAATCAAAATATTATAAATAGAACACGTTTCTAAATTAAGGTCACACATCTAGGTTACTCACAAATCGCTCCAGAAATCTATTACCTAAGAAGTTCCGTCAATGACTAGATGATGACGCTCAATGTGCTCCTCTATAACATATAATACATAGACATATAAAAATTTTCACAATTATGAATTCATTTATGCACATTCATGTATAATGAATACGTAAAATGCATGTTCATGAAAATTCCAGGTTCCTTAACATTATTCTTGTAAGAAAACTCATTCATATATCAATACACAATTGATCAATTCATATTTGTCTAACAACTTACTTTTAGATCCACTTTGCATGATTATTCTTATCATAAGATGGAAATAATTTGATAACTCTCTCATCTGGAAAATTGTTCTCCCATGTCTTAAGTATTCAATTTGTTTTAGTATTCAAAAAGTTATGTTTAAAATACTACAGACTGAGTACATTTGAAATTTTGGCTAGGGCATGATCATGCATTCAAATTGTACAACTCATATCTCTCAATTACAATATCTAAAAATTACAAACTTTATACCAATTGAAATATAAGAGAATAAGCTACAACTTTTGTGAAGAAAACTTTGCCTGATTCGGCCTATATCAATACAATTCATTCAATAAAAATATGACATGATTTCTATCATGGGTAGGGATACATCCTAAGCCATAACTCAATTTCGAGATAAATTTCAATACCTTTAAGAATAGAATTAAAATTCAATTTCTTCTTAATAATTGTAGAAAAATGTCTCTAGTTCAATTTAAATCAAGAATCATCTAATTTGGAAATCTACAGAACAAAATATATCTAAAATACTGAAGCATGTTTAGTAAAATCATTCTAGTTATCAAATTCTAACATAATCAATCATTAACATCATATGGCATTCATCCTGATTCTTCATCATCAATTCTCTATTATAATATTCCATAAACACTAATCTTTTACTTACTTGTTCAGTTCTAACCTCAGCTCAAAAAACACTCTAAATCTGTACTCCAAACATGCAGAATCATCACACATTCAAGATGGAATTAAATCACTTTAAGCTATGATGAAACATCAACAATCAGCTGGTTCTTTAGCAATTTTATGAAGGGTAAAAGCATGTATTTAGTGTTGTAATTTAGCATAGCTTCAAGAAAAACACAAGAAAGGGAGATAGAAGCAAGTTTCGGTGGTGAGAGATGAGAAGAGAAGAAGAATGAGCTAGGTTAAAACAACAATGCAGAAACGTTACATCTAAGGTGCTAGATGTCACCATATTATTTCAACATATGTCCTTGAGCATGTAAGTCACTTATCCCTTACATAAGCTACCAAATGTCACCTAATTACTAGTCCATTTGTCACTTAATCATTTATGCCATTTGTCAATTAATTACTTATACCATATGTCACTCATTTATCTATGCCATTTGACACTAATTCATTAGTTCACGTGTCACACTATAATTGGTCCATATTTCATCATTTTTCCTAGTCCAAAAATGCTCCAAATTTCCTAAATATTCAAAATATCACCAATATTGCTAAATCTATTTTAATACTCACCAATTTAATTTCCAAGACCATAAAATCCACAATTCACATTTATAGATCAATTTTACCCGAAGAATGTCAATGAATGCATGTATAATCATTTTAATGTGCAAAATCAATTTTCTCATGTATTTGTATGCCTCATTATGCATAAGCATGGATTATGCTTCCTAATTTCTCATTAACCTCTTATAAACACTATTTAGCCTTATCATAGGTAACAGGATGTTACAACTTCAACTTCACATCTATCTTTGTTAATAGAGAACCAATTGAGATGTTCAAGGCTGCTCAAAGGTTAAGACAAGGCAATTCACTATCATCTTTCCTATTTGTGATTAGTATGGAGGTTCTCACCATAATAATCAACACAAAAGTTTCTAAGAGTTCAAACTTTAAATTCCACCACATGTGCAGTAAACTAAGTATCTTTTAACTTTCATTTACTAATGATCTGCTATTGCTTTATAAACCCAACCCTACTTCAATTACATTACTGCTTTTAACTTTAGAGACATTTAAGAAACTATTGGTATTGATCTTTAATCCTTTAAAAAGTACCTTCTTATTATCAATAGTTATTGACGCTTAAGTAGAAAGTATGGCCATTACTATAGGAATCCGTCACTCCCTTCTTCCTTTCAAGTACCTAAAGGTACTTATTACTATGAGCAAACTTATTGCACATGATTGTTTACCTTTTATGGACTCCATCATCAGGAAGGCGAATAATTGGTGTAACAGATTTCTAAGTTAATGGAGGTATTTTAATTGGTTATAACTGAATTATGCAACTTAACAACTTATTGGTGTTCCCATCTTGCACTACTAAAAGGGTCTCTAAAAGCCACAGATAAGATGTAAAAAGATCTTTTGTTGAGTAAATCTAGTAGTTACAAGAAGATATCAAAAATGAAGTGGTCCTCATTCTATACACTAAAGCAATCAATTTGTTTTGAAATAACATCCATTAAAGTATTGAGTAAAACCCTATTGGCTAAAATTTTATGAAAGCTATATAGTCATAAGGATGATTTATAGTTCAAATGGGTATATTTGCATCATATAAAGGAAGATAATAGATGCAATTTTAGCATCAATTCTACTATGTCTTATACCCTTCAACAAATCCTTCACACTATAGAATGAATGCATGTATTAATGAAACATATAATCAATAATGATAAAAACAATTCCTTTTGGTTTGATCACTAGTACACTCTAGGTCCTTTATATAAGCCAAGGGAATTTCATGCCTTGAGGAATATAATACAACCTAAAACCAAGGTTTAGGAACTAATCAAAGAAATAAGTGGTCCTAGCCTTTTCATTCTAGTAAGGGGCTCTAAAACATAATCTTCAATCTCTATAGCTATAACACAAACTCTTCTAATATGGATACAATCTGATGGACACTTGATAACTATTTGAATTTCACAGTGAGAACTTACAAGAACCTATTAATGGGAACCTTATGGCTAAAGTCTAGTGTCATAGCCTATAGTATATGACTTCAACCTGAGTCCAGCTCACAAATTTATACTATGGTTAACCATAGGGGATCAATTACCTACTAAAGGCTCAATCAAGTTTAGTATTCCTAGCCTATAGTGTGATTATTGAATTGTAAGGTCTAAAAATCTTTCCTAAATTAGAAATGTCATATTATCACTATAAAAATTATAATTATGTTAACATTCTTTAAGTTTTTGGAGTACTAATGATGAATTTTAGTACAATCACTAAATCCTTGTTCTTTTTAAATATAAGATAAAAATATTTAATAAAAATTTAGAAAATATAATGAGAAGATTAATATTTTAGGATAAATTATGAATATTAGTGTTTAACGCGATTTTTTTTGTTGAAATAGTATACATTTTTTAAAACTTTTATCTAATATATAGATATCAATATGAGATAATTTTTAAATTACAAGATTATTTGATGAAGATAAATGCATAAGTTTGACGTATAAAAATAATTGTGATTTGATTTTTATAATAATTCTTGATTATGCACTATATATGAATATATGAATTTAACATAGTTTTGGACCTACTTTTTTTTTTAATTTCTAGACATTATGACCCAAGTCCACCAAATTTTTTATGTAAATATCACAGTCTTTAACCACATTTTTAGTCACCAAAACTTAGAAGTTGTTAACTTTTCTACACTACCACTGTAAGGCAAATTATAATTTGATTATGAAATTAAAAATAAGTCATTTTTTCTTATTAGATTCCTCCCTCATAGTTAATATCTAAAAGGAGTACAACATGTTAGTTCATTTAAAAGTTTTCATGGAATATGTAATATTTTTTCATTGTTAAATAATTCAAATATAAAAGTATTTTTCTTTAATTATGTAATTAATTTTTAGGATTAATTTCAAATTAAATTGGATTTTTAAAATTTTTGACAAATTGTTAAACTTGTTAACTTTTAAACAAGTTATGAGCATTTTTCAATTTTAATTTTATAGTACAAAAGATAAAATCTATTTAAAATTTTAATTTACATAATAAACAAAATTTATGTCAAAATTTATTTTTTTTATTTGTCACAATGTCTTTCTTTTTTGAAAAATTAAAGAATATTTCATAAAATGGATAAGAGTTATAATATTACAAAAGAGACAAGTTGAATAAGGGTCTTCCAAATAAGGTGACCTAACAAACTAACCTTATCCAAGCTTGCAAAATACAGTATTCATATGAGATGTTAATGATGTGGACCATGACTTGCTAAAAAATCTGAAGTATTATAGCTCTATCTGAGCGCTACTGTTGTCAACTCATTCTCCATTGTCAATGATTTTCCTTGAACTTGCAATCTAATTGCTACATTTGCATCGAATCTTATAAGCTATGAGCTGCTCTTTAGTGGAGGCAATGATTTTTAGCAGTATGCTATCTTAGGCTCGATTTTGTTTTGAAACACCCTTATGTTCCTCTCACACCATATTGAGTGTTGGACTCCGATCTTCAAGTGAAATTTAGAAATATTAAATAAATTTTAAATGAGTGTTTTTGTTTATGTATTGTGTTATAGATGTAAATATGCTTTAAGGAAATTGAAGTGAAAAGATTTATTTTTGATTTTAGATGACTTGAATTTTGAGAAAATGTGTATGTGCTATGAAATTGAGAGTGAACAAGTTGATTGAAATGGAGTTGAAAAGCAAGAAATAAATAGTGAAAGTGTGAGAATTTGGAAAATTAAGAAAGTTTGACTTTTTGGGGATATATAGTATGGAGTTGACTTTTTGATTTGGGCTGAATTTGAGAAAATGATCTTCATGAAACTTGTAGCTTCTGTTGAGAGCTTTCTATCGCCGTAAAGTATGACATTTTTCGATATCAGGATTTAAAGTTATGATCTTCCAAAGTTAAGGTTATTTTACTTCGTTTTTGAGAATGCTCTTAAGTGTAGGATTGTGTATACTGTGTTTTGAGGCAAATTCTAGACTGATATGTTTTGAATTGAGTTAAGTGGTCTACATGAAAGTCATAGAAGATTTTCCTAGCTTTTCAATGATGTATCAAGTGTTATTTGTGGATGTGAGAATTGGAAGATATGGAATTTTAAAGTTTGGATGTGGTATAGGGTGACACATGTTTGGCAAAAACTTTGATCGAAAAATTGACCTAGTTAGAGGTTGAAATTGCTTTTAAATTATTCATGAAAGTTTTAGATTATGTTTTTATTTTTCCATTGATGTGAAGTATGCAATTTTGGACCATGGAATGTGAAGTTATGATTTTTACAAGTTTTTGTTACTGTTTAGCATGATTATTAGTGGACAGAAACTTTGATTGGAAAATTGACACCTTTAGAGGTCAAATTGATTTTTTTGTCCTTCATGAAAGTTGTAGGTTGCATTATGATCTTTCCATTGATATAAAGTATGACATTTTTGGACTTTGGAGTTGAAAGATAGAAATTTTACAAGCTGTGATATTGCTTAGGGAGACATTAAATTGGACAGAATATTTGATTAGAAATTTGATCACTTTAGAGATGGAATTAGTTTTTGAGTTCTTCATGGAAGTTGTATAACTTCCTTTGAGCTTTCCATTTATACCAAATTTGTCAAATTTGGAATTCGGGATCAAGAGATATGATTTTTGGAAACTTCTGTTATATTTATGTATTTATGAAAAAAAAATTTAGAAAATGGTCAGGGCTCTGCTCGCCCTCGCGAGCGCTCGCAAGGGCGAGCGAGCGAATACGCTCGCCCGAGGCGAGCTCGTCGAGGGTGAGCGAGCGCTCGTTCGGTGCGAGTGCCGGTCGTCCAGCGCGCGCCCGTTCTCCCATGCGACGCCATTTCTGATATTCTCCATGGGACATCATTTTGTGGTTATTCTCTTCTGGGCGCTGTCGTTCGGTCTCCATGCGACGCCGTTTCTTTCCCTTGCGTGCGACGTCATTTTATGTTCTTTTGATTTTGCTATTGCCTCCCTAATTCGACCTTTATTCAATCTTTTGCTTATATCTTTTTCGTCTGGCGTCCGATTGACTTGGTTTTTGAAGCGTTGGATTTTTAAGACAATTATCTACATGCTCATGGAAATTTATGAATTTTTGAGATTAAATTGAGGGTGATTGATTTAATCAAAGTGAGTTTTGAAATTATCTAAACATGGTCCAATCTTTTGAGAAATTCTTGATTTGTGGAGATCCGATCGAGTTGATTCTTGTTGCAAAATAAAATAGAGACATGGGGCTGCAAGTCATATGAAGAAATTGAATTTCAATTTAGTCCCTAAGACTTTCAATTTCTGAATTGAAGTCAGGTTTAGTGTTCAGTTTTGGATTAGTAAGAGTTGAAAGTATTTTGGCCATAAATTTTGCTCTAGTTATCCAAATGAGGTGATTCTTAATTTGGATTAAACTAGAGAAATAGGGATACAAATGTTATGAAGGAATTGATTTTCAATTTTGTTCTTAAGAAGGTCAAGTTTTAGATGGAAATAAATCGTTGGAAAAAGTGTTAGCATAAAATAGTCCGAAATGTTTGGAGTATAACTTTTGGAGTAGTGCACAAAATTAAATGATTTTAGTGGCGTTATGAAATTGAGTCTATGAGGAACATTTCTCTAGAAGGAAGTTTTAGCAAATTTCTTCAAATTGATGATTTGAGAAAAATGTCCTAAGCAAAACACGATTTCATGAATTTTGAGACTTTGATTTATTTTATGATTTTGAAGATTAATTAACATGTTAATGTGAATAATTAGCATGCTAAATTGAGTATGTTGGCCCCTGAATTTTTTTTAAAATTTGATTAAGCATGATTAGATGATTTTTGGGGTCTTAGAAGATTTATGTGTTTTGGGATTAATTAGCATGTTAGTATTAATGATATTAGGTGGCATGAGTTAATTGAATTAAAGATAAAGTGTTAAGTT
>JANVCQ010687775.1:0-14227 GCA_025531925.1 Erythroxylum plowmanianum | reverse complement strand
TAGATATATAATGCTCACACAAATAAAACCAAACTCTTTTGTTTTATTAATAATAAATATTTTCATTACAAAACTATGACTGAAGAAGATAAAGTTACATGTAAATACACTTACTTTTTAAGGCACTATATTTACATAACTCCAATAGATAGTAGCAAGAAATCTTCTTTCAAAGAAGAATTTCCTTGAATTAGGTTAAGCAGATCAGATAGTTTATATTAAGAATGATCAATGAGAGGACAAATCAGAAATGAATACGTAATGAATCAAAAGTGAATATTAGAGTCATAACCCTAGTGGAGACTCAAGCATAAGTGGTAGAGTATGCTACTAAGAATGTATATATTTTGCTTGATGTAAAGTATCCAACTACGTGAGTGGATTTTTGAAAATTGAGGTAACACTATTGCTAATATGAGGAGAACTTAGATCCACATTATATTCTATGCGAATATGCACGGGAGATATAAATTAGATTTTGATGAATGTGTTACTAACACAGGAAGTTAAGTTTGCAAATAAGTTGAAATGTATGGAGAAACTAGTATGAATGAGCAAACATAGAATAAGTCAATGTGAAATATGAGAAAATCTAAAGAATGGAGAAAATCATTTAAGAAAGGTAAGTCAATTCGTAAATTGAAAATAATGTGAGATAATGTTATCTCATAACGGAATTATTTAAAGAATTATGAGAACTATAATAGGCATGTGGAGCTTTGGAAATATTTGTTCGAGTTAACAAATGCCCCGATAGTACTATGGTATTGAAGATTAAAGCGATCTAAGAAAAAAAAAAGATGATATATTAAATGTATTCAAAAAGTTGAGAAGAACAGTTTGAATACTTAAGGAAAAAAACGTGTAAATCGTATGAGTAATGAAAGTAAAGAGCATTTTGAGGAATTATATCGATATTAATTATATTGTCTAAACTTGGAGATTTTATAGTATATAATGATATTGCATAAGAGATTAGGATAAAATCCAATGCAGCATAATAAAGTGATTTCATATGTATGGAGACAGTTGAAACCTCATGGGTTGACTATTTGATACATGAATTGAAACTTATTGAAATACTGATTACTTGGAAATTGGAGACATTATGTATACAGAAACATCTTGGATATATATAAATATACATATCATTAAAGTTTGAGGTAATTATTAAGTTGAGAGAATTGAATACGAGAGTGAGACAATGGATAGAATTACTAAAATATTATGATGATACAAATGAGTATTTCCCAGTAAAGTTAGTGTTGTATCTGATACATTACGCAGAAATACCGATAGTAGTGAATCATGAATTCAGATATTGAGGTTATCAGATATAGTGCCAAAAGGAGCATAGAATGTGGAGTTGAATTTTGAGCAAATCAAAATACTATTTGCTATGGAATTAAAGATAAGTTTCACAGGTAAGGATTAATAAAGCCCAAATTGAGGATTCAGAAATTGAGAATCTTATTGAGGAATTGAAAACGGATATGAATTTCGAGTTTGAATTGGAAAATGATGCTTGTGATTGAAATAAGAAGTATGTATACCGATAAAGACGGTTAGGCAAAGAAATTACTAGAGAAAGCAAAAATAACAACCCATGATTTACATCATAGTAGGAATACGTCGAGATAGCTTTTAATGGCTAAGTGGGTAGATGCAAATGACCACATATGTGAGTCGCCAATAGTCTTGACTGTTGTAGATATGCTTGAAGCTTATATTTTTGGAGTTCATAGCAATATGAGATCAATGTACAACTTTGATTGACTTTAAGCATCACAATCATTATCAAAGTGATAACATTAAAATATCATGTGGAGTTATACGACAAAAAGAGTCGTCCACCTCTTTATTTGGATGAATAGGGCCAAAGATGGTTGAAGGCCAAAATTGATTCAATATACTGCTGATAAGTGAAATTGATCTGTGGAAAAATTAAATGACTTAAGAAAAATGAATAAATTAGGTAGATCAGCAACAAAGGTATGGAATACAGTGAGATAGATATAAGAGTTAAGTGTATTGACACTATAGAGATGTCGACTATGAAGTAAAGGATGAAATTTTTTTTAGAGTATCACATTCTCAAAGTGTGCTTAGATTGAGTGCAAGATGTTCTCAGGCTAGGATAAAGAAGCAACTAAGCTTGAATTATATTGGTCCATATAAAGTCATTAAGAATTGGACCATTGATTTATGAGTTAGAATTATTATTAACAAGGATGTCTCAGATTCATAATGTGTTATATGTGAGTATGATAAGAAATATCGATATGATATGATATTGGTGTTATTGACACAAGAAGTCGAAAGATCATGAGTAATCTGAAACATAATGAGGAACTAGTTAAGAAAGTGAATGACTTTATGAGTGATTGAAAGACCGAGTGAGTATATTGACTATGCCTATTTGGAAGTAATTATTTGAGCGAATAAGTTACTTAGGAGATTGAGGAAAACATAAGATAGCATTACCTCCATTTGTTTGATCACTCAGGTAAAAATTTGGAGGTTGAAATTCTTTAAGGGGGGAGAATTATTGGACCTAAACTTTTCTTGGAAGTTAGAATTATTAAATGAGAAATTGTTGACGATTATTCATGTGTAAAGAAAAGGAGAATTCTTGAATTTTAAATGAAGTAGAAAAGATAGTTTAGGTACATGATGGGTTATATGTGAAATGTTGGAAGTTGTAAGCTGGAAAATGTAGTTGAGACATGTTCACTGAGTATGCTTCGATGTTTTAGCCATAACTTTTTCGCTAGTTATCCAAATAAGGTGATTATTAATTTGGATTAAATTAGAGAGATAGGACTACAAATTATCTAATGAAATTGAGTTCTAATCCAGTTCCTAAGAATTCCAATTTTTGGATGGAATTTGAGCATAAAATATTGTTTTAGTATAAAAACATTTCGAAAATATTTGGGATATAAATTTTAGATTTTTGAACAAAATTGAATAATTTTTGTCTCATTAGAAACTTAAGACAATGAGAAACATTTTTCTAGAAGGAAGTATTATCAAATTCCTTCAATTTTTCCATGATCATTAGTTAAGGAGTTAGAAGTATAAGATGTTAGTCTTAATAGACATAAGGGGTAAAATGGGAAGGACAAGGTAAATGAAGGGTAAAATGGGAAAAGACCAAATAAATGGTCTTGAAGTAAGAAAGAAAGAGAGAAGTCGTGAGAGGACAAAGAGAGAAGGGATAAACGTGAGAGAAAGAAAAGAAGAGGAGAAAAATCGAAGAAGTTAGGGAAGAAGGAAGAAAATTGTGGGAAGAAAAAGAAGGAAATCATCTTGTCAAGGTAAGTTATATTTTTTTCTTCTTGCTTTGTTAGAGAAGGAGATAAAGAGAGAAAGGGGTTTTGTGTAGAGAATGGAGGGCTTGTGTTGGAAAAAGATGATTTAAGAGAACTCATTTGATTTTAGGGTTTTTAAACTAAGTTTTGGTTTTTCTAACTTAGATGGACTATAGGTAGGTTAGGTTTGAGCTTGATTTGTGTTGATTGCATTTTTGTGATTATGGAAGTTTTAAGGGTAATTCCCTTTGAATGTGGATTGAATGAGAATTTTGGTTATGTTAGGAAATCAAGAAAACCCTATTCAAGGGCAAGAGGAAGGGTACAATTGAGTTTGGATTTTCTAGGGAAATAAGGTGGGTAACTTATTTATAGTTGTTATGTAATATGAGAAAAATGCCTTATGAGTGTATTGTGTGCTAAAATGGCTTGTTTTGAGTTGTTGTGATGTGAAAAATGCATTATGATGTATGACATTTTGATAAAATTGAATTGTGAGTATGATCATGCTATGCCTTGGAATTGTGTCATGGCATTTTGATTAATGGAAAAAAGAAAAAGCATGAGAATATGAATCTGTGATTGATTGAATTGAGCATGAGATTTGATTGTGCTTGGGCAAGAGAGGAACTGTTTCGTAGTCACATGCACGTCGACATAAAGCCTTTTCCCGATTGCCCGCCTATGGCATACAAGATTCGAAAAGTGGACTCATTTCATTCACGGTGTAAACTTTGGTTTCTCCGTTTTGTTCCATAGAACCCTCGAGCGATTTGTTTGTACATTTGCATTTTTATATGTTAAGTTATGATGCAATTTGTGTGTTATGCTTTGATGATAAATTTGATCCAATATGTTTTATGTGATGGTGTATTATACCATGAGTTGTGAATTGGAATTGTGAATGTTGAACTTACATTGCTAGATTAAGATAAGACGAGTATGCCTATATGAATAGACGCATATATGTTTGATTGTGTGGCTTGTTGCCAATGGCTATAAATATATTAGCCAATGAGCTGTGTAGCTCAAACCATCATTTTTCCTTCCTCAGGTGCAGAACGAGAAGGTTAGCGATCCTTGCAAGGCAATTGGACGAACTCCGAGATAGTTAGCTTTTGCATTAAACTAGTTCGAACACTTTTGGATAGCTTATTAAGCATGTCAAACATTGAGCATCCATTTTTATTTGTTTTAAGTTAGTGATGTGTATGTTGATATGTATGTAAAGCTTGTTCAAATATTTACTTTGCTTAGTAATGAGAATGAGAATGTGAGGATTTCCTTTTGTGTATGATTATGTTATTTTACAAGTTAAGTATGATGGTTGTGGAAGTGGAATGTGTATGTGCATATTCTTGTTCGCTGAGATTTCAAATTGATGTTTGTTTTAGAATAGCATGTTAGAGATTAGAAAGGTTGTATGGGATGAATCATTTAAGGTGAGATTTAATAGTTTAACAAAAAGTGTTTAGTAGTTGAATTGATATGAAGAGATATTGCATTTTACAAGTTTATAGGTGTGGAAATTGTGTTCTGAGCTCAAAGGAAAAACTGTATCGATGTAGGTAGAACTAGCTAAAGTAGTCTTCATAAAATTTGTAGCTTATCCTTTTAGCTTTCTAACGATATAAAGTATGAAATTTTTGGGCAATGGAGTTAGGAGATATGATCATTATAAGTGGTGATGCTGCATAGGAGGTATGTACAGAACAACTATAGTAACGATGAGAATTTGTTGTAGGTGATGAGTCTTTTGAGTTGAGATTTGGGAGTTTAATGCAACCAAATTAGTAATGAATGTTTAAGGAGTGAAATTGCATTAGAAGAAGTGAAATTTGGAAAGACTATGAGTGAAAGTGATATTAGAATGGATGTAGGAACCATTAGAAAGGCTTTGGAGGGAGTTTTGGATCACCAATGTCTGTTAGACAGACTTTAAGACCATTAAACGGACCTTCTCGTGTGTAAAAACACCCCCAGCCTAATGCATGTTCGTTAAATAGACCTTTACGAGTCTGGAAAATGCTCCAGACTCCATGAATTTCCGTTAGGTACAGGTGTATGTCCGTTTAACGAACATACATTGTACACTTTTGGAAATTTGCAAATTTGACCCTCTATATGGCAAAATCTCTCTTTGGTATCTTCACAAAGCTTGTAGATCTAGAAGTCCTCTTTGAAATCATATTAAACTAACCTTAATCCAATTTCTATATTGAAAGTTATGCCAATTGTCCCAAGATAGGTACAATATAATTGAGGACATAACCATAGTTGATTCTTTTGGTCATAACTTCATCATCCGACCTCCAAATGAAGTGATTCTTAAAGCATTAGATTGCTAACACATTTTTATATCTCTAAAAAAATTGATAGTATTTGGTGTTGTTTTCAAAAAGATGGATGGAAAGAAAGTGAGGGAATTGATTGGAAGAGCATGAATTGGTTGTTTATTGAACATACTTTGTTATTTTACTCATATCTTTATCTGTAGAGCTCAAAATGAGATGATTATTATTTCAAAATAAACTAGATACATAGAGCTAAAAATATTCAAGTCAAGTGGTAATTTAGGAGTCTGACTGGTGTGGCCTCGCCCCTTGTGGTTTGAGATGTTATGAGAATGATGACTAAGGAGATTTCATTGTAATAACCCTACAGAGAAATACGCTCACGTCTTATGATATTCGGAACGATTGTTGGGCTTCGAAAATAGGGTCCAAAAATTCTCCTTGCTAAAGGGCCTAAAGCTTTAAAGGCAGGGATAGAATGTTAGCAGGGCTGCATTGCTCAAGACTGCCTAACTTCCTAGTCGGAAACATGTTGGTTGACATAATAAGAAAGTGTCAACGAATAGGTTTCTATAAACAATAACTTGCAGTGGAGGGGAAAATAAAATTATAAGATTTCCCTCAAGGTGTTCAGGAAATGTGGATAATCACAGGGAATAGTAGTGAATAGTAAGAAAAAGAAAAGGAAGGAAGCATAGAACCAAGGAAATGGAAGTTTGAGAATTAAAATCTAGTTAGAAACCAAAAGTATGAAGACAAGCAAGGAAGGCAGCATGAAAACTAGGCAGCTATGGTACAGAGAAGGAGGAGCTTCTCACACTACTGATATATCACTTTCTATTACTTTTGGCATCTTAGTAAATTGGGAAACTACTAAACTAATCCACCTAAAAAAATGACACATTTATGTCAGTTATATATGTACATCCATGAGTTTTTTTCTCTTTCCATTTCCAAACTTAATTAAATTTTTTTATGTGTGCTTGAAATTTTGATTATATGCTTGAACTTTTGATTTCTAGTATAAAATCTAATTTTTTTAATTAATATTTAATTTAATTTTTTAAGAATATTTTTATTAACTAGTCAACATGGTGATAAAAAAAGGTCACTGCATATGCATTATAATGGTACTTTTATGGGGGACTCAATTGATAAATATATTGGTAGACAAATAAAGTAATTGACGTTACTGATGTAGATACATTATGATGTTTTTGATGGAGTTAAAGTGTTGAAGGGTTAAGATGACATTGAATATTTATATTATAGGATTCTAAGGAAAATCTCCAGATGGCTTAATAGAATTTGGTAATAACTAACAAAATCATGATATCATAAATTGTAAGATAGAGGTAAAATATTACATGTATATATGAAGTATAAGAAAGTTGGGGAGAACATTTATGTAATTAAGTAGGAAGTTCAAAAAGGTAAGAAGGGTATGAAGGGAAAGAAGTTATACATATGGAAAAATTTGTTATAGCAGGCAATGAAGAAACTCTAGAGAATGTAAAGAGTAAAATAGTGGCAATAAAGGCAACATACCAACTAGAAAATCACCTAAATACAAATTAAAGTTAATATTTTAAATGATAGGGGTGGTATAGAAGTTAAAACAAAAGACATTAGTCCATTGGAATCTTAAAAAGATAACTATAACATTTAAGCAAACAGTGATGAATAATAGTTTATATTAAAAGTAGTTATAAAAGAGGATTCTAAACTCTAGAGGCAAGTAAACTTATGTATAGAAAAAAGAGTGAAGATTAAGATGTAACAAGCTTGAGGTATTAGGGGAAGATTAAAATCTTAATTTAAATTAACAACATGCACCCACTATTAAGTCATCAATAATTGAAGTTAAATCTATTTATGAGCTAGGTTATGATACATATTACTTTTCTTTTAATGAGGAATGAATGACGTTTGTTAATGAAGCATGATTAATAGAGGCATAAATCAAGTATTCCATTATTGAGAGTTATATCATTCAATTGTTTAAAAAATGTACTAATAGCCATAACTTTATTAAAATGTATAAAAATGAAAGGATTAGGAAGCAATGGTTAGTTAATAATGTCTTTCATGATTTGAAGTATACGTGTTCAATTTCTTTTATGGATATGCACACAATGACTATGAAACAATATATCTTATATGCTAATCTATCATTATTGCATATATTAAATAAGAGAAAGGAAGGGGATATGAAAGAAGAGTTTGCAAAACTATGAGATTATGTAGTGGAGTTTGACAGGCCTAATTCATGTATTACTATTAAAGTTAAAGTGGAGAGGTCTATGGTAATTAGGAATACCTATAATTTTGAAAAAAGTTTTTAACTTTTGATTGTTGTAATAAGGAAATCATCAATGGTTTTAGAAGAATTTTAGGTATTAATGAAACATTCATAAAAGGAGCTTTAAAAAGAGTGGTTCTTACTATTTCAGGTAAAAATGCAAACAATTAGATTTTTAATGCATGTTAAGCATTAGTGAATGTGGAGATAAGAAATACATAAGTTTGATTCTTAATGTTAATGGAAGTTAATCTTTCTATTAGAGACAAAATTATATGGGCTATTATGAGTGATAAAGAGAAAGCTAACAAACAATAGAAAATTTTTTGTATGATTATTAGTTATAATTTGTTTTGACTTAATTAGAGACAATGACAACAATTATTATTTTTATTATAGACTAATTCAAGAAATTAAGGAAATAATTTGAAAGGTTGAGCACATATTTTATATGATGCATATATTTTTCAAGTGGAGAAAGAATTATAGAGATATAAAGCTATCCAATTTATTTTTTGATTACTTTGAAGTCAACTAACATTCCTATTTCCAAGGAAAAAATATTTGAGTTAAAATACAAACACAAAAAGCATAGGAGACTTTCAAGGAGGTGCTATGAGAAAATTGGTGTATGTTATTTTAGATCATTAAATTAAGTGTGATATAGTTGACAACAGTTTATGTAAAACATTTAATAAAACATGTAAGTGCTAGCTAAGGATGTAGCTTCTGTATTTGAAGACATTGGGACGTATATTATTAAAAAAAACTACAATTTAATAGGGATTTAGTTGGGAAATGGAAGAATGATTTCGAGTAGAGGATTAGGAAGAATATTCCTAAGAACATTCATGTTGAATTTTATTGCCATGCTTCATGGAATGATAATGAAAGCTATGAAAATAAAAATTCAATAAAGTGGCTTTATATATTTTGTGAACTTAAAAGACATAAGTTACAATTATTAAGCATGAAACATTTTAGAGAAACCTTGTTTTCATGCTTCAAGTGCCATATATAGCATAGAACAGAGAAGGTGGAGAACTATATTAGTGATGTTTTCTAAGTTCAAAGACTTAGTTATTTATGCAAATATGATGAATCCAATGCAAGGAAAATCTATCTAGCTAAAAATAGGAAAGACACCCATTAGTCACCACCAATTAAGATAATGTTAGGAAGATAAAAAAGAAATGAATAAAAAAGTTAGGGAAAATAACTCAAAGGATATGCTCACTCTTAAGGAAAAGAAAAGTGATGACTTGAAGGTTATATTTTCAAGAAAACCATAATCAATTGAAATGTCTAAACAAATTCAAAAGAAGGCCTAGGATACCATCATCAAACATAAGTCATTAAACTACATTTCTTTATTAATTGGTTTGAATAGATTTAATAATCATTCATTTGTAAAATTTTATTAAACTTACTATGAAACAAGATTAAGTGAGGTGGTGATAATGACAAATGATCTACATATTCTTGCTTTTACTCCTATATATAAGTTGGTATTTTGTTTGGTTTAAGCATATTATATTCTTTTCAATTTAAATAATCTTAACAAGTACATTAAACTAATATTGTTAAAAAATGTTTACGAAAAAGGTATCTAAGAAGAACTAGTAAAAAAATATTTGCAAAGAATGTCTCTTTTCATTTTTTAGCTTTCCTCAAAACAATTGAATTTAATAAAAAAATAAAGTTTTAAAAGTCAAAGGAAGTAACTATTACAAGTTTTCGTGTACAAAACTAGCATAATGATATTATAAAGTGAAATATATTACAAATGCACCTAAAAAATACTATGAAAAAAATATACTTAAGATTTACTATTCTCTATTCATATTATTTTACATGAAATTAGATTGATCAAAATGAAAAGGGATATTTTAAAATAATTAATTTCCTTTTTATATTAGTTTTTACTATTAAATTTATTTATATTAATAAATCAACACTAGAATTAAAAAACATTTTTCTAAGTTGGACCAATGTGATGTTCTAAAGGTCAAATTTACATAATTGTTACCTTGATAATATTTTATCCTTTTAAATTATATCTTAAAAATGAGAAAAATATGATGATACTTTTACACTGATTAATTATTAGATCATTTTGCTTAGTTGATTAAAATTTACTAACCAAAAAATAGGCTAAGACTAGTTGCAAGGATGAATAAAATCATTTAAACTCTTCTCTAGTTTGTGCTGATATACAAATTGTTGTATAATTATTGAGAAATGAGAATCAAACGTATATGAATAATGTGAGACATTATTATAATTAATTTTAGTGATTATTAAGGTATTATTATCTTATAAAATATATAAAAATATGGACTTAGTTCTTTCTATATTACTTTTATTTATTATATGTACTGTTATTGAAGATATGAAGACTATTATTCTTATTATTACAAATTGGCGCAAGTTAAATGGTTTAGCAAGATATGTTTTTTTCATTTTGAGTAAAATATCAAAATTACTAATATTTGATTTTGAAGGAAATACCATATTATTGGACTTTAAACAATGTCATGGATTTCGTACCATTATGATAGGTATGGACTCAACAATGTCATGATCCTTATGTTTACATTATGTGCACTATTTAGGACATTAGAGCTTAGAGAGTGGATCAAGACTTACATGTATAAAAATAAGATTAAAATTAATGCCTATATGGGGAATGGCTTGATAGACATGTACTTCAAATGTGGGAATGTTAAGAAGGTAGAGGTCATTTTTAACAATTTATCTAATTATGAAAATTTTAGATGGACAACCATGATTGTTGGCCTTGTAGTGAATGGATATGGTGAAGGAGGTCTTGATGTGTTTTTCCTAATGCTGAAAACTTTATGCATTCTTAATGAAGTAACCTATTTTGGAGTATGTTGTGCTTTCCCTCATATTGTAATGATTAATAAAAGATGAAAATTTTTGCTACCATGACCACCCTTTACAAAATTAAGCCAAATGTAGCTCATTATAGAGACATGATTGATCTTCTTGGCCAAGTAGGACATCTTACAAATGCTCTTCAACTTGTAAAGAACATGCCTGATACTGTAAATTGCATCATGTTTTAGGGCTTTGTTTGATATATGTTTAGATATTAATTTAATCATTTAGTATGTGTTTAGGTTAGAATTGTGTTAGTTTGTTAATTATTTTTCTTTTAAGTGTTTTATTGGTTAGTACAAGTCTTTGAGCTTAAATATTACGTTTTTGAGGTACCTTGATGTGTTTGTTAGTGTTTCAGGGTTAACGTCAAAGAACAGAGAAGTTTCGGAGACATTTGGGTTGAAACAATGACCCATGATCTTGGCAAAACAAGCTATGATTATGATAGAAGCACCACAGTTGGCACACGATCATGACAGATGCACCACAATTGGCCACAATCGTGGGCCACATACCATGATCATGACAGAAGCTCAGGACATGGGCCACGATCGTGGCTTGCATGCCACGATGTGTCAGAAGGCTTGGAAGTGGCCACGATCATGGTTTGCAAGCCCATGATCATAGTCCGTAGTGGGCAAATGAGCAGACACTAAAAAAATGTCAAGTTTTGAGGGATGTTTTAGACCTTTCGGACCCCATAAAACCCTAAGGCTACTCAGAACAGGAAGGATATTTAAGGAACAAGACAGAGAGGCATAAAGGAGCTTTTGCATTAGCCACTTTTAAGAAACCCTAAAGAGAATTCATCGAGAGATTGAGAAAGAGAAGAAGGAAAAGAGAAGTTAAAAAGAAGTTGACTCGATGTACTTCCCAGATCAGGAGTTTCCTGATTTCACTGCCTCCCGTCATCAGTTCAGATCGTATTTCCTATTTATTTTCAATTTTATTATTGTATAGAATTGGGAATAACAATTTGCCAATAGGATTTTGAATGTTGAGATGTTCTAAATTCACCTTAGGAGTTCTATCTTTGAATTAATGAAATATGAATGTTTATATGTTTATTGGATTTATTGTGGTTTAATTCTACAAATGCATAATTTGATAATAAACTGAGAGGGTGAATCGAATGACAAATAATTAAATTGGGCTAACGAGAGTTAGGTGAATTAATAAAACAAGAATTAAATTAAATCGGTAAATTGTTCAAAGAGAGATCTTGCATAGGTTTTCGATAGTTTATTAGAAAACTTCAGAAATAATTACGATTTTGGATAAGTTGTTAATTGAGAGATTGCAACTTCTATAATCTGATTAGGGTTTATAATTTAGGGTTAATGGTTATAACTCGAGTGGGAGTAATCAACCCTAGGATCGTCTAGAACTAACATTCCGGTATTTCATAATCAGTTAGGTTAACATTAAGGATAGGTAAAATTCCCTTTCTCTCAATTGGTAATTCCCTTAGGTTGATTCTTAGGTGTGTGTTGCAATTGCTAAATTATTAATATTTTCGTTATTGATTCTTAATTTGATTTGAATGATTGAATTGAATTCTCATTTTAGTTTCTTTACATTTTGAATTTTTTTGAATTATTCTAGCCTTAAATTTTAGGATTAAATTATCCCTCCTCGTAGGATCAACACCTTCGGTACTGCACTAATGAATCGTGCGCTTGCGGATTATCGGGGGTATTTATTAAAATTTACACACATCAAACTCCCGATCAAGTTTTTGGCACCATTACCAGGGAGGCGATTAGTTTAGTTCTTTAGTCTAAGACTTTTCACTATCTTTTGTTTTTAATAATAATTAAAAAAAGAACAAGAAGTTTGGGCCATAAAGTAGAGACATAGAAAGACATCTTAGAGTGAAAATGAGACATTTGAAGAGCTAGATGCCAAGAAGAAATGGAAAGAACAATGATGGAAGATAGATATTATAGGGAGCAAGGAACTTTTGCGAACTACAATGAGGCATAGTATGGTTGGGGAAGTAATGATCCTTATTAGAACATTTACAATCTAGGATGGCAAAACCACCCAAATTCCTATTGGTCCAACAATGTAAGGACTCATTTAGGACATTAAGACCTATTTGAATTTCAGCAAGATGAGTCCAGCTCATGGGATTGCAAATTAGACAAGATCCTAGATAAACTCACAGACATGGACGACGGACAGAAGAGACTAGAAGAGGAAATTGAGCAAGTAATGGAAAATCATGCCTTATCTATTCATCACCTAGAGATTCGAGTGAGATAGCTTTCCCGTGAATTTTGTAAGAGAAGTGTGGAAGACTCCTTAAATAATATAGAAATACATCAAAGAGAGTAATATGAGGCTATCGCACCTAAGAATGGGGGAGAGCCAAAAGGATCAGTGGAAAACCAAACTAAACCCCACCTTATTGAAAACCAAGAGACAAAGAAAGAGGATGTAGAAAAGAATGCCAAACCTCCCTATTATTCACCAGTTCTTGATATACCATATGTGGACATAAAAAAAATCTTAGGTAAATGTCAACGAAAAGAACCTTATCCTTCTAATAAATGATGACCAACTGACATTCAACATGAATGATGTATTAAAGAATCTGAAGGATAGTAGCTCATTCAAGATAACTGATGTGTTCAAATCTTCTAAAAAACATAAGGATAAAGCACAAATGACAATAAACATCAAGTTTGAAGAAGCTATGAAAGTTTCTGTTCATGAAGCAGAAGAATCAGATGAGACGAAGGTGATTAAGGAAGAAAGAGAGCAACTCACCTTCTTACAGGATAAATTGTTGGATTCGATGGAAGATTCAAGGAGTTTTGTTATTCCTTGTTTTGTTGACAGTTCAGTCAAAAAAAGGACATTATTAAGCTTAATTGGTTTTCATAATGTTATTAATATTGTCTTTCTAATTATTTCCCAATTTATAGCTTACTTAGCTACAAAACTTATGTTAAACGAAAAGGGTGGAAGCAAGCCGCTTATAATTGATCCTAGCTAAGTTTCCAATGAAAGAAGACCATTAAGCTATCGACGTCAAAAGAAGCGCTGCATAGGAGGCAACCTATGAATTGTTAATTCCATGATTATTTCCTTTGATTTTTAGATAGTTGAATTTCGTAGTTAGGTTGTGTTGGGACCCGATCCGAAAACCAGATCCCAACCGGAAGACGGAACGAAAAAAAAAACCGATTTCTGATTTTCGAGAACTAAGAGTAGCGAACATGATCGCGTGGGAAACCTAGACTGTCCAATCTGGAAAAAAAATCTGGTATAAATTTTTCTTTCTCTTTTCTTTATAACCATTTTTTTTTCGAACTCATGCAAATCCATACGATTCCCTTTTTCCTTGGAAATTATCCTCAATTCAATATACCAATCTCATAATCCAATCCAATTTCAACTCA
>JANVCQ010687664.1:0-14237 GCA_025531925.1 Erythroxylum plowmanianum | reverse complement strand
GTATCATAGAATTTAAATCTTCTTTCGCATCCTGCCGCAAACCTTACCGCGGTCAAGATCTTCCATGTAATCTAAAGTTAACTGGTCCGCATCAATATTTCATGACGATTAAAGGAATTCGTCACAATAGGGGTAAGTTTTTGCTACGATTATAGAATTTCGTCACGAATATAGTAGCCTTTAGCGGTGAATATTGATATTGTCCCAAGTAGTCATGGAAAATCAATATATTGGCACCTATAAATAGTGATGGGGAACATTTTTCGTCCCCCATATAATGTCATTTTGTTACGATTATCTAAATTGTTGCACTTGTTCTGATAAATGAATATATTTTGTGACGATTGTTGAGAAGCGTTGCAAAACGAGTAACTTGTTGGGAAGTCGGGCTAAAATCTGATCCTGACAGCAACAAAATAATCACAAAACTTTTTTTTAACTTTTGATTTTTCGAAAACTAAGATCTATTTAATTTTATAAAATGATTAACAAAAATTATAATAAAGCATAGATTTAATTAATACCTTATTCTGAAACTTTATCTTTGTCTTGTCGTATCCTTCGAACTGTTAATCCTTATTTTATAAAATACTTTTCTAATTAATTAATTTCAATCTAATTGAAAATAATTAATTCTAATTTTAGAAACTACTTTTTTAATTAGGAATCAATATAATTATTAATCTTAATTATATTAAGAAAAATAATTACTTTAATTTTATAATTATTTTTGAATTTAAAACTATTCTAGATAATAAACAAATAACCCATATTCAAAGTCTAGAATATCTTTATCCTTATTACCAAACACTCCTTATTCCAACCTTTGGAATAACTCTATGTTGTAACTAAATATGTCTATCGTCTTTACCTTACGAAACCCTAAATTCAAAGAAGTTAAACCCTAAACTCAACAGCCACACATGCACATTCACGCATGCTTAATTCCAAAACCCACGTTATGATACAAATGGCTTTTGGTTCCAAGAGTTGTATGAGATATTGTGTTATCGCATGATCGAAGAAATCGACGTGAACATAAGAACCGGACGGACGTCAAGCTAAGTGACGGAGAGGCAATACGCAACGTTTAAATAATAAGGAAACCATAGTAATAGGCTGGGGTGGGTTGTAGGGGAATGTAGTAGCTGGTTTAAAGCCGAATGCGTGTGGGCACTAATGGCATGCGATTGTGTGTGTGCATCGTGTAATTCCTTTCTCTATGAATGGATCTATGATTTCTCCTGATTCTGTGTATTTTCTCTCTCCCTAATGTGCGTCTCTTCTTTCTGACAACTCCCAACAGGCGTATGCTAATTCTGTTAAGATCTCTATTTTTCATAACAAATTGGTATCAAAGAATCGATTCTGTGAACACCAACCATGGTCGAAAACACTAGGAGCGCGGAACTTCGACAATTGGAAGAAAGTTTGAGGGCTTCAATGGAAAGGATGTTTATGGAAATCCAAAGGTGGAGGAGAAGGTGGAGAGGGAGATATCGGACCTAAGAGCTCTTATCTTACAGGGTCTTCCGAAATCCAGTGATATTGGCATACCAGAGACAACGCCACAAGGAAGCTCAGTGGCGCAGGAACGTGAAGGAAACTCTTTCACGAGGATGAGCAAAATCAAATTTCCGCCATTCGACGGGGAAAATGTCAAAATGTGGCTATATAGATGTGAGCAGTATTTTACTCTCGACCAGACCCCGGAGAACGCGAAGGTGAGTGTAGCTGTCCTGCATATGGATAAAAGAGCTCAGGAATGGTATCGGTTGTACATAAGGAATCGTCAGCTTGCAGAAGCATTGGGGTGGGAGGAGTTCACTAAGGCACTGAAACAGAGGTTCAATGTTGAAATGTTTGATGACCCTGTTGGAGAATTCAAGGAAGTTAGACAACACGGGTTAGTGTTGGATTATTGCGCACAGTTCTACCATCACTCCAATAGGTTACTGTTGTCCGAATAATATTTGGTGGGCTTCTTTGTGAAAGGATTGAAGCTAAAAATCGGGGTAACCGTGAAACTTCACGAGCCTCATTCATTGCATCAAGCTTACACATTAGCTAGGAAGCAGGAGGCCATTCTAGACTCCACAAAAGGTATGACAGGAAGGCAAGAGGCATTGATGAAGGGCACTAACGAATATGGTAAATAGGTTTTGCAAGGAACGCGTACGTCAACCAACAGCTAGCATGCGTAGATCACCATCGGATAGGGTACTGCCCACTCCCACTCCTACACCGTCAGTGCGATCTCCATCGATGGGGGGGGGGACCACCAAAAAATCAGAAACGCTTCAGTAGTAGAGATTTTGACGAGAAAAGGGCTAAGGGCCTTTGTTTCTGATGCGATGAAAAATATCATGTAGGCCATCAGTGTAAGAAACACCAGCTTCAGTTTTATATGGTAACAGGAGAAGATGACAATGGAGGAACGTCACCGGAGACCGAAGAGGATGAGTTGGAGCTTCGCCCCGGTGAAGAGAACCAACCAATAGTATCTATGCAAGCCATGCTGGGTTTGTCAAGGAATATAGAATACAAGCAAATGAGGGTGGTGGGAGAGTATCGACGGAAGAAGATTTATATATTGATTAGTAATGAAATCACGCATAATTTCATCGATCCACCGGTTTTTCGTAAGGACGAGTGCCAACTTCAAGAAATGGAGCCCATCTTCATCACGGTGGGGGGAGATTGCGATTAAAGTGTCACCAGTACTGTGAAGGGTTCAAGTGGACTATGTAGGGCATACAATTCACTATGGATGCATTAGTTCTGGCCTTAGGAGGATGTGACGTGGTTTTGGGGGTACAGTGGCTAAGTGGTTTAAATGAGGTCCTCTGTAACTTTAAACTACGAATGATGGTATTTAATTGGGAAGGGAACACAGTAACACTATATGGGAACCCAGAGGGACGATCCCGGATCATTTCTAGCAAAGAATTCCAAAAACAGCTGCGTAGGTCACCGAAGAATCAATTATGCATGATGCAATTGTCGACGCCGTTGGAACTTCAGTTACAACAGTTGCGAGTGACAAAGGACCAAGGGAGTGTCTTTGATGAAATCAATGCTTTTTGTCAGAGTACACGGACGTCTTTGAGAACCGACAGAATTGCCTCCCAATAGGCAGCACAATCATCGAATAATATTAAAAGAGGGGGTGGAGGCTATTAATGTTCGTCCTTATAGATATTCGGGAGCTCAGAAGGACGTTATAGAGCAGGCGGTAAAGAATCTCTTGAAGCAAGGGTTCATCCGATAGAGTTATGGGCCATTTGCCTCGCCGGTGGTTCTGGTTAAGAAGAAAGATGACTCCTAGTGTATGTTTGTTGACTACAGGGAACTGAACAAGCAAATGGTGAAGGAAAAGTTCCCAATCCCATTGATTGAGGAGCTCCTAGACTAGTTACATGGAGCCGGGTGGTTCATAAAATTGGACCTCTGATCCGGTTATCATCAAATCTGGATGCAACTAGAGGATGTAGCAAAGACAGCGTTCAGAACCCATGAAGGCCATTACGAATTCCTCGTAATGTCCTTCAGTTTGACAAGTGCACCTTTGACATTCCAGCGATTGATGAACG
Source organism: Erythroxylum plowmanianum (assembly GCA_025531925.1). Taxonomy (NCBI): domain Eukaryota; kingdom Viridiplantae; phylum Streptophyta; class Magnoliopsida; order Malpighiales; family Erythroxylaceae; genus Erythroxylum; species Erythroxylum plowmanianum. The sequence continues at coordinate 10,644 of JANVCQ010687664.1, read as the reverse complement.
ATTTGTTCAAGCCGCATTTGCGTCGCTTCATACTGGTGTTCTTCGATGACATTCTCATCTACAGCTCTTCTCTACAGTCGCACATTCAACACATTTCTACAACTATGGAGACGTTGAGACACAATCAACTATTTTTAAGGGAAGATAAATGTATCTTTAGGGCGCGACAAGTGGAGTATCTTGGGTATACCATATCGGAGTTGGGGGTTGCTACGGATCTTCGGAAGGTTAAGACGATTGAGGAGTGGGCAACACCTAAAAATCTTAAGGAACTTCGGGGTTTTTTAGGAATCACTGGCTACTATCGGAGGTTCATCAAAGGCTAAGGAATTTTAGCTAAACCGTTGACAGAGTTGCTTAAGAAGGATCGAATGAACCAGTGGACGTGGGGAGAGGAGGAGAATAACTCTTTTGAGCAATTAAAGGTGACGATCATGTCTGCTCCTGTACTCGCATTGTCAAATTTTTTGAAAATGTTTGTCGTAGAAGTAGACACTAGTGGATATGGCATAGGAGCGGTGCTACAATAGGAGGGACACCCAGTGGCTTATCTTAGTAAGGCGCTTGCGAAAAGACACTGTGGACTCTCAACATACGAGAAAGAGTTTCTGGCCATTATCAAGGCGATCAAACACTGGCACCATTATTTGAGTTTTAAGCCGTTTGTGGTTAAAACCGATCACCAGAGTCTTAAGTACCTACTAGAGCAGAGGTTAACGACGTCATTTCAGCAATCGTGGCTTCCTAAGTTACTAGCTAGGGTACGATTTTGAGGTCCACTATCTGAGCGGGAAGGAGAATAGCGCCGCTGATGCTCTATCGATAATCAAAAGTGTGGAGCTGATGACACTGTCAGTATCACAGTTGCATGGCCAACTGATGGAGGAGATAAGGAAAAACTGGGAACAAGATCCATCACTACAAAGGTTAATTGTGGAATTAGGTGCGGGTGGGAAGAAATCAAGTGCATACGAATGGAAGGACGATTTGTTAAGGTGGAAGGGCCGACTGGTTGTTGGCAATAATCAGGGGTTGAGGAAGCAAATAATTAGGATCAGCCATGATGAGGTTGTTGGAGGACATGCTGGGGTGGCGACAACGATCAAGAAAATTCAAAATATGTTTTTTTTTAAGGGATTGGCGAGGGATGTGTGTCGATATGTTCAGAACTGCATGACATGTCAATGGAATAAGCACTATAATGCAGCGTATTCGGTATTGTTACAACCAATAGCGATTCCGGAAGGGAGTTGGAGGGAAGTTAGTCTGGATGTCATCGAAGGGTTACCGATGTCGAAAGGAAGGTCCGTTATATTGGTGATCATCGACCGTTTTACGAAGTATGCTCATTTTGTAACGGTCAAGCATCCGTACACAGCTAGTGATATTGCGGAGCTTTTCCTCACGAATGTTTTCAAGTTACATGGGATGCCAGAGTTGATCATTAGCGACAGGGATCCGGTCTTCTTGAGCAAATTCTGACAGGAATTATTAAGACTGCAAGGGATTCGACTCCATTGCTCTAAGGCGTACCATCCTTAGACTGACGGACTTACGAAGGCAGTTAACAAAATTTTAGAGACATATTTGCAGTGATATTGTGGAGAAACCCCACAACGATGGAGCGAGTGGTTGGCAGTCGCAGAGTGGTGGTACAATACGACCCATCGACTGTCAATTGGATGTACCCCATTTGAAGTGCTGTACAGGTATGCACCACCTGTGTATACGCCCTACATGGCTGGAGATTCTAAGGTAATGGAGGTGGATCGAGTGTTGAGGGATCGAGAGGCGATCGTTGATGTGGCGAGGTTCCATTTGCAAAGGGCCCAACATAGAATGAAACAGTACACAGATTCCAATCGATCAGAGCGAGAATTTGCGGTGGAAAATATGGTGTTACTTAAATTACAACTGTATCGATAAGAGAAGGAGCAACCAGAAGATGTCTCCCTTATATTATGGACCTTATAAGGTTATACAGAGGATAGGAAAGGTGGCTTATAAACTCGAGCTTCCTGCGACTTCTTTAATTCACCCTGTGATCCACGTCTCGCAATTGAAGAAAGCACAGGGGGACCAGGCTAGAGTTTCGACAGACCTACTAGATTTTGTCACTTCAATCGAGAGAATTCCAGTCGCCGTCTTGGATCGACGAATTGCAAAGAAGAATAACAGAGCAATGACCCAACTCTTGATACAGTGGTCGAACGGAGGGGACAAGGAAGCAACGTGGGAATACCTGTTCGAGCTTTAGAGATGGTACCCGGAGATTAATCTGGTGGACAAAGATGTTAAGGGGAAGGGAATTGTTATCGCATGATCAGAGAAGATGACGTGAACATAAAAACTGGGCGGACGTCAAGCTAAGTGACGGAGAGGCAATACGCAACGTTTAAATAATAAGGAAACCATAGTAATAGGCTGGGGTGGGTTGTAGGGGAATGTAGTAGCTGGTTTAAAGCCGAATGCGTGTGGGCACTAATGGCATGCGATTGTGTGTGTGCATCGTGTAATTCCTTTCTCTATGAATGGATCTATGATTTCTCCTGATTCTGTGTATTTTCTCTCTCCCTAATGTGCGTCTCTTCTTTCTGACAACTCCCAATCGACGTACGCTAATTCTGTTAAGATCTCTATTTTTCATAACATATTGCATCCGAATGCCTCTAGCCTTTTAGAAATTTCACTTCCTATACTCCCCAATCCCACAATTCCTACCTTCTTCCCTCTCAACCTAGAACCAAGAGAGTATTCTTTATTAGTAGAAAAAAGCCCTTGCTTCATTTAGCGGTTACTCGTTGAAATCTTCCGCATCACATCAATTAAACAACGCAATGGCCAGATCTGCCACGTTAGCAGAGCACACAGTTCCCGAATTAGCGACCTTGATTCCACGGAGGCGACATTCGGGGAGATAGATTTGATTGAGTCCAGCAGAGGTGGTGACCACCAAGCGCGCTTTTGGGAGGATGCGGAGGATGGCAGCGGTGACCAAAGCATTGTGGGAGGAAAGGATGGTCAAAAATGTGAACATCGACAACTCTCGTATGAGCAAGACTCGTGGGAGTTGTGGTGTGAATTGAGAAGAAGTCTCGGATTTCGCCATCGCTGTCACTTAGTGAACCACTTCTTCCAAGTATGCCACCGCCTTATTGTTTTTCTAGATCTGGGATTTTTTCATAGCCATGGAGCCTTCTCCAGGACTCAAATAAAAATACCCAAAACTCTTATTCTTATTCATTAAACCCAATCGCCATGAACAAATTTTTAGAATTCTAGAATAATTCTAGGTTTCATTAAGAATCAGATCAGATCCAATTCTTTTAATTCCAAATTTTTGATCAGTAACAATCGCACAATTTAATTAAATCATAGAATTAAACTCTAACTCTGATACTACTTTTGGGAAACCAGGTTGAGATCCGATCCTAACCACAGCAAAATAATCACAAAAATTTTCGTGACTTTTGATTTTTTAAAAACCAATATCTATTTAATTCTATAAAATAATCAACACAAATTATACTAAAGCAGAAATTTAATTCGTACCTTATTCCGAAGTTTTATCTTTGTCTTGTCGTATCCCTCAAACTGTTTCCAAAACTAATCCGTCTTAACCATCGTAGCCGTACAAGCATCTGACCTCTAACGATATCCACAAAACATGTTGAGAGAACTTTGTAACTCTTACAGAGTGGATTAAGCAAGAAGTGCTAGCTCTATAGAGCTTAAGCCTATTTATAATAAACTTTAGACGTTTTAATAATTTAATTGAAATTAAATTCTAATTTCATTTAAACTTCACTTGGAATTACAAATAATTCTAATTAAATACCAATTATGCTAATATAAGATTCAATACCTCATATTGATCCTTATTTATTAAATATATCATATTTAATCATAAAGTTTCTCAAACTTTACAATCAAGTCCAACTTGATTAAATTAAATTTGCTCTCTTCAACACATTCTATATGTAAGACCCATTAGGTTCCCAAATATGTTGACAATGATTATAAGATCTAATTTTAATTCATAATTAAAATTAGATAAATTAAAACTCTTTTTAATTTATCTTTAATTATCCAATTAAACAATTTATAATAATAGATCAAGATTGGTGTCTAGCAATGCATCATGACTACCCAAATATTTAGGAATGTCAAAGTAGTTTTGACTAACCTTTCCGTGCATAATTTTTCCATACAATTAAATCTTTTCTTTATACAATGTTCCGATTAGACATAGAGCATGGAAGTAATGTCTACTCTATTTTGAGTCTAATCATATTAGTTCTCTCTCATTAGCTATCGATTCAATTAATGACATTTCTAAACTATTTACAAAGTATCATTTCACCTTGGCCAAGGATTTCTTCAATCAGTACTAATCGAAAACAACGAAATATTTTTCTTAATTACTTTGGGGTGATGAATTCTATCTTAATTACTCAGCTACCTCTATATAGTTCATACTACATCCAATGACTACCGATTAAACATCCTATGATTAAATAGATCATAAGTTGCATCAAACATAGCAATCCCCATATAAGATAACTTTGTTAATTCGTTGCCAAAAGTTTTTTAAAATAATTTTATAATTTATTAGGGTAATTTTGATGAATTTTTGTATGAGATAGTATTCTTAAAATTTGAAATATTTGGAAGATTTTTTATTAATGCTAAGTGTAGTTAATAATCCTAGTTAAGGTTAATTATAATTGACATTTGTATAATCCTATTTAAGTTATCTTTTGTTGTGAAGTTGTTTTCAATGTTTTAAACATAATGTTAAAAAATACATGGTATGTAATTTAAATTTTAAGAAGTAAATATATTTTGGACATAAAAAGATAATTATACCCAAAATTTTAATTTTAATAGGATAAAAATATCATAAATTTAAGTTAACTACTATTCTTAATCATTAATAGTTATTAACAATGAAATAATAATTTATAAAAATATTGGAAATGGTAGCAATATAATATAATGATATATGGTACGTAGTACAAGATTTTAATTAGAAGTTTAACAATTCTTATAGACATACAATAACAACAACAACACCAGTATGAATCTCGCTGATATGTGTGGTCTGAGGAGATCCAATAGTACACAACCTTATCTTTAAATAGTAGAGAGACTATTTTCAAAATTCTTACAGACAGAACAATAAATAAAATGTCAAATTGATTCCATCGAAAAGGAAATGAAATAATTATTATTTTGGAATCTAAGTGACATGAGAGTCAGTAAAGGTAAATGAGTTCCCTATGTTTGGATTTCCAAGAAAGGTCCTTGCACTTTTGAAGCTATCAATTTGAAAAGTCAAAGATCCTCCCTCATGTGTTGGGTTATTGTCACCCTTTTCTAATAAACTTTTGACAATAACTAAACTAGTAGAAGATACAGTGAACAAATCCCTAGATGTAGTATGGATTGCTGAATTAGATGAACTGCCAGAATTATGCATTTCACTTGACACACAATTAGTATAAAACTTAGATAGCTAGCTTAGTGAAACCCGTATAACAAACCCAAATTGGAACACATGCATACCTGATTGAACAAACATAGTAATTGGAATCGATAAATTTTGCAAAACAATCGATTTCTCTAATCCTTTACAGACCATCGTGACATCGCCATCGCTTCTATTTTAATTTATGTTCTCTTAAAGATTCAAGGAAGCTTAACACATCATATAGTATATACGATTAAATGTTCATATATATAATAGCTTAATAATAGGAAATGAGATACAAATAATAAAGAAAGACTGGTAGTTCGGATGATATTAAAAACCTTGAAGAGGGATTTGTTCTACATGGATTTTTTCTTCATTAGGGACAATTTTGTCACATTCATCCTAGCGAAAACTCATTTCTACCATTAGAAGCTAGTCGCCACATCGACATTCATCGATGAATTAATTGTAACGATTATATTTTGAAAAGTCAATTTAGCATAAAATTCATTATGTTTAATTAAATTCTTGATGATAAGTTAAAGTACTACAGTTTAGTAGTTATACATCTTCAATCTGCCTAATGAGATGAAAGTTACCCTTATTAAAATGAAAGTTATCTATTTACCCTTTATATCATATCAAAATTTTAGAATTTAAAGTGAAGTACACAAGATCATGTTCTTTATGTAAAGAAATATATCATTTTCTATTTAAGGTTATATTACTCTTATAATAAAAATGTGAAAATTTTAATATGAACAAGTGGTTTCTACTGAAAAAGACTAATTTGCCCTAACAACAAAAAAGAGTTAAATACTCTGACAAACCTTTCGTCAAATAGTTAGCATACTTTCCTAAAAGAAGCATTAAAGATGGTAAAAAAAAAGTCAACCCATATATAACTAACAATGGAAGACGGTAAATCATCATCCAAACACAAACACAAACAAAAACCATACGCCTTAAGTAGAAAAAAATCACAATAAACACCTAAACTAATCACTAAAACAGAGCACAAGGACTTTTGGAACTAGAAAAGAAGCACAATACCAACACAGGTAAGGATGTTTTTTCGATGGTGATGATCACAACACACGAGACGAGCACAAGAGAGAGGACAATGATAATTAGACCATGACCGAAGAGGAATATTGACAGCTAACACGAAAATGAAGAGAGGTTTGCTTTGTATGTTTAACCTAGTATAAAATGACATTGTTTATTGTTAAGGTAAATGATGTAATTTTCAATTTTGTTGAAAGAAATATAAATTTTTTTTGTGAGGATTAAAAAAACCATTGCCAAAGTATAGTGGCATCGAATATTTCATTTATAGATATTCAATATAATGACACCGAGTAGAAGCAAGGGAAAGAAGGTGACAACAACCAAACTTGATTTGACCCCATAATAACTACATCAATCTGACCTTATTGAATAACAACCATCAAGTTCATTCACCAATGGAGCCAATCAGCAACAACCTTTATCTACCTCAACTGGTGCTGAGGGATTTTCATGTCTGTTAATTTTAACCACCTATAATTAGACTTATGCTCAAATATATATTTAAATGTTTAATGTGTTTTTCTTATCATTATTCTTTTATTGTCAGGTTTCAATATTGGCATAAGAAAAAGAGGTAGAGGTATCACTAAAGGTTCTAAGTTGCAACGCATGAATGTTGTAATGAATAGTAAGATGTCTGTGTATATTGACCCTAGGAAACGTCATCCTATTGACAAGATCCAATCAACAAATTTGTCCAGTGAGTTACGAGTCGTTGTTAGGAATAAGTTGCCTTGACTTCAATACACGAAGCAGTTAAAGGAAGATAACTTGTTACAGAATTCTTTGGACAAAGTTTCGGTAATTTTTAAATTAATTTAATCATATGCAATTTTGTTTTACTAATTTAAAGATTAATTTAACTTATACATGTTGTTCACAGATGAAGGTCAATATCGTTGATATCGAGAACCCTGAGGTTTCAAGTTGTATGAGTTCACTATTTAAACAAATGGTAAAGGATCATCATTATCTACTCCATAAATATTACAAGTCTTTCCTTCATATAAGGAGGTAAGGAGACAAATTCCCAAATAGGTGACTCTAGAAAATTGGAGTGAAATGTGTGATTATTGCGCCTTTGCCAAGGTTGAGGTTTGTCTTCTTTTTCTTTACATTTGCTTCCATTAATTTTGTTACACAATTTAAAGACTATTTCTTTTCTTTATTTAGGAAAAGTGTGAGAAAGTCAAGGTTAACAGAAGTTATTATTTGTAAGTTCTTTGTTTAGAAGTTATTATTATCTTAGTAAATATAATATTATCTATTGTGTTTCAATTTTTTCATAAAATAGAGTCAGAATCAACTACATAGAGAATAGTGTGATAGGATCACACTCTACAAACTGATACATTATAAGGAAAGTGAAGGCTAGACATCTGAAGAAGTGCAGAATAATTTTGTAAATATAAAATTTTTAATTTTTAAGTTTATTTATTTATGTAATACTGACTAATAATATTTGAGTTAAATATTGATTTTTTGTTTTAAATTTTAGGATAAGATGTAGGAGTTGTTGCAAAGATTATTGTATGATGGAAACGAGCCCAACGTAGATGACATTTGCAATAATGTCTTTGGTACAAGATTAGATCGAAGGTCTTGGGTATGACCCTAAGCCAATTAGTTCATCATCGTCACGACTAGCACATATAACGACGCTTCAAGAGAAAAATCAGTCGCTTAAGGCTCAGTTACAATGTAACAAAGAAAAGTTAGATCATACAGAAGAAAAGTTATAGCATGTTGAAGAAAAATTACAACATAATGAACAAAAATTAGACTGTACTGAAAGAGAGTTGACCAAGCTTAAAAAGATTGTCAAAGAAATAATTGGTTAAAGTATGCAAGTCGTAGTGACGATGAGGAATCTTAGTTTGTACATTAATTTTTTCTTATCTTTTGTAATTAACATTTAATTACATTTTATTTCTATATGAAATGCATCTAATTTTTAATTATTTTTATTTTTATTTTAGTTTACTTAATTATAATTCAAACAATGTCACCAATAATAATTTAAACAATGTTACTTAATTATAATTCAAACAATGTTAAAAACAATAAGATGAATTAAAATGTTATCAATAATTATAATTAAATGATAAATTGTTAATAAGAAATTGTAATATAAAAAATTCATCACTAAAACTTTTTAGCTACAATTACAAAATCGTCACCAAAACTTTTTAGGTACGTTCCACAAAACATCGCCAATAACCTTATCTACGTTCTGCTACTAAAAACAAATCGTCGCTACACATTATTACCTACACCTACGCTAACAATGCTAATTACATTTAGCCAAAAAAAATGTCAAAATGTCATTTGTGACAATTTTCTTTCTCCTCGCCGATCCCTTTTTGTAACGGATTTGTGATGGTAGCAAAATATACTGGGCGACAATTTCATAAAAACGTCACTGATAATTATTTGCTACAGAGATTTGGCAACCAATTATGTGACGATTTTTAGCCATCGCTAAAAATATTTTGCAACAAATTGTTGTCTTTCAGCAACGAAATTTTTCATCGTCAAAGACATGATCTATTGTAGGTCCCATTAAAGAAATTATTACTTAAGTTCATAATTTCAGTCCTCTATGACACGGAATTTGATATCAGTTAATGCACAGGACTATGAAGCCTATTCTTTTATGCCTAAAGCCCTACTACGTTTGAAATTTGAGTTAAAAAAGAAGGAAGCCAATTCAATGGTATATAACCAGAAAATGGGTTCATGCCAATGTTAAGATCAGTTAGGTTTATGAGGTTGTATTGTACTAGATAAGGAGATGTTTGAAAGTTCTAAAGATGCTATAGCATGAAGATTGTTGAATAAACTCAGAGGGATTAACTAGACGAAAAGTGTACTCACACATAAATACCATAACCGAGTTAGTTCCCCAACTCACTCAATATACTCCTATATTGTAACATCCCGTCCTCATATTAAGGGTTATGACCCAAAATTTCAGTACATTTGAGCTCAAAGAGAGACTGAGGAAATGCATTTTTTTTGCTCATGCATCATGTTAACATATATGCACATAAATACTGAATGTTTTCGCATAAAAAGTGGTATATACATTCATTGACAACTTTCGGGTATAATTGATATTAAATGTGATTTTATTAAAAAAGAGGAGTAGAAGGAGTAGAAAGAGTGATCTTGGTATGAGTTGAGATAAGGAAAGATTTGGAAACAAAATTAATAGTGATATGGAAAATGTTCACTGAATATGCTTCAGTCTTTTAGCCATAATGTTTTCTCTAGTTGACCAAACGAGATAATTCTTGATTAGGATTAATCTAGAGATATATGGCTACATTTCGTATGAAGACATTGAATTTCAGTTTTGTCGCTAAAAGTCTCAAAACTTCGTAATGTTAAGAATTTGGTGCAGTACGTTGGTGTAGGAATGGAAATTTTTGTCTTCAGACTTTAGGGGAAAATTTGGAATTGATATAAATAGATTTTATCAAAGGTACCTCTGGAAAGTTGTAGATCTTTCTTTTATCTTTTCAACGGTATATAATATGAAAATTTTGGATAACGGAGTCAAAAGTTATGATCCTTATAAGTGGAGATGTTTTGGGGAAAAGAAATGAGAGGCAAGAAAATGAGACGCAAGAAATGAGATGCAAGAAAATGAGACGCAAGAAAATGAACGCAAGAAATGAGACGCAAGAAATGAGACGTAAGAAAATGAGACGCAAGAAATGAGACGTAAGAAAATGAGACGCAAGAAAATGAGACGTAAGAAATGAGACGCAAGGAAATGAGACGCAAGAAAATGAGACGCAAGAAATGAGATGGAAGAAAATGAAATGCAAGAAATGAGACGATGGAAAATGAGATAATAGAAATGAGATGAAAGGAAAGTGAGGCGATGCAAAAGTCAAAAGATAGAATTGGTCTTCAAGGTCTTCATAAAAGTTGTAGATTTCGAAGTCCTCTTTCCAATAGTCTAAAAACAAAGTCAATTCAACATCTGTAGTGAGAGTTATGGCAATTGCGCCAAGGCATATACAATATGAGTAAAGATATGAACATGTTGGATTCTTTTGACCATAACTTCTCCTCTAGACCTCCAA